>JAVTIF010000023.1:0-294693 GCA_032158265.1 Bacidia rubella | reverse complement strand
TTTTTATTTTTAAAAGAATAATCTTAACTTTAAAAGGTAAATTAAGCGAAATATATAGGTTTTTTCTTTTGAATTTTTAGATTATTTAGCATAGAGAACATCAAAATAGATATTCTTTATAACCTTATTTATATTACCTATATTGTAATAAAAGTTATATTTTTAAAATCCTCGTTGAATTTTGATCTAAAAAAACTCTATTTAAACATTTATTACTAATAATAAACGTTAAATACTAGTAATAGGAATCTTCAATTCTAAAAATCTTGGTATTCTAGATATCTATAGATTCTGGAATTGATATTAGCGATAACTTAAGCAATATTATGTTGATCTAGATAATTTTTTGATTATAATATAGTATTGGATTGATATTAAATAAAAGAAATTTAAAGACTAAAAAACTCAGTTGAAACCTATAATACTAGTAATATCAATATCGTTGGAATTTTATATTGAAATTCAGGATTTTAGCGCTCCCGCCCCCTGCTCCCGTTAGTATTGATAGCAGATTCTAGGCATCCAGTAATTAGTCCGTTGCTATACTATTGCACGCTTTTTACCGCCGAATTTGATAACTAGCTATATTTCTATAACTATATTTTCGATCTTCAAACGGACAACAGCAATCGACTCAGTGCATTAAACTATCTTGTCTTCTAAGTAACTATATGTTTTCATTTTTATTATTGCTATATTTCTGGTTTAGTAGTTGTGTATTTCTGCGGTCGTATTAAGATCTGGACAATTCTTAAACTATCAACTTCGTAACCATATTAACTTCACAATTAGATCAAATCTGATGAATCTGAAAAGTGCATTTTGCTGGGTGTCCTCGAAATACCAACTTTTATATATATTATATTATGAAATTCGGGGGGGAACCTAAATGTAATTAGATGCGAAAATAATTGTAATCAGATGTATATTCTGATATATACGCCCGCACGGTAAAAATGCAGCACTAACAAATAATTGTAATCTACGTTGATTACAATTAACCATTATGGATAGATTTATTCTAGAAAGTCTTTATCTATTAAAAAGTCACCTTTATAGATTATGTTTGCTTTTCTAGTTAATTTATCTATTTCTTAATATTAAAAATAGTTATCTCTAGGCTAAAGTTTCATTTCAGGAGTTAGCTTTTATTATTCTTTAAAAAAAAATAAAGCATTTCTAAGGGGAAGTTTCGCTTTAGAAGTCCACTTTTATTATTCTTCAGAGGAAAAACTATTATCTCTAGATAGAAGTTTTGCTTCTAAAGTTAGCTTTTATTATTCTTTAGAAAAAAAACTATTATTTCTAAATAGAAGTTTCGCTTTAGGAATTAATTCTAATGTTCTTTAACCTTAATAAGCTCCTTTTAACTATTATTTTTAAAATTTCTATATATTAGAAAGATTTTTAGATATAAAGAATAGTCTTTTTTATATAAAGCTATTAAGATTTATATTAATTATTTAGTATAGAAACAAGTGCTAGGCAACTTAGCTGTAGCTAAGTTATAATCTTTATTCTTGCTTCACAATAAAGCTTTAATTACCTTATTATTTAATAGAAGCTTATATTTATTATACCAATTTCCCTATTTTCTAATATAAAGAGTAATTATCTTTAGACCTTAGTTTTCTTTAAAAGGTCAGCTTTTCTTGTTTTTCTAATAAAAAATAATTATCTTTAAGAAAGGGTTTTGCTTTAGAGGTTAATTTCTTTGATTTAAATAATGATAATTAGTCCTTTCTATAAGGATATTTTGCTTTAAAGGTTAATTTTAAACCCTTTTAATATTGAAATTAATTATCTTTAAAAAATTCTTTTGCTTTAAGGGTGGGTTCTAAGGAATCTAGTAATCTTTTAATCTTAAACTCTTAAAATATATAAATAAATATTCTATTATTTAAAAGATCTTCGGAGATAAAGGATAGTCCTTTTAATATAAATCTGAAGCTATTCTAGTGAATTACTTAATAAGTTAAGATAAATAGATAATAATCAAAAAGAAAAGATTATATATAATTAGATATTTTTTAACTATTCTAATTCTAATAAAGAATATTGGCTCTTTATTATATTTTAATAAATAATATATAATAATATTAAATTGATAGTTAGCAATATTAAGAGGTATATAAAACTGAGTTTTAAAGTATTAATAATAAAAACCCTCTTAACTCTGGTAATATAGCCTATATTATAAAATTAATAGTCTTGTTGGAAATCTTGCTTCAATTTAGTCTAAATAATATTGATTTAAATATTTATTACTAATAATAAATATTAAATACTAATGATTAAAATATTGAGTATTAGAAATCTTAGCATTCTATTAATCTGGGGAATTCAGAATAAATATAAATAATAACTCTAAGAATATTAGACTGATTAAAAGGATATTTAAAGGATAATATAATATTCAGTCTATAGTGGAGAATATAAATTTAAGAATTCAAGAAATTCCAACTTAAATATATAATATAATAAATATTAATAGAGAATTCACTTTTACTATTAATTTCTATTTATTTTAATATAGAAAGTAATAAAATATAGATTATTGAGAATAAATTATATATTATATAGTATTTTTAGTCTATATTAGATTAATAAGATAATAAGAACTCTCTATTATATTTTTACTTAAAATATATAATAAAATAAAATAAAAAATCAGTAGGATTAAGACTTATATAAAATTAAGTTTCAGAGTATCAATAATAAAATCCTTTAAAACTTCTATAATATAACTTCTATAATGAAAATAATCGCTATAATATATATTGTATTTCATTATAGTCTAGACTATATATAATTAATTAATTAAGATTTATAATATATAGAAAAAATATAATATATAATTTATAATAATAAAGATTTAGTTAAAGAAAGAAACTTAGATTAGACTTAAAAACTATATATATAAAAAGTTATTATTAGCTTAAAATATATAAGAATAATATTATATAAAATATATAACCTTTTAAAGGAAATTTTATATTGAAAAAGGACCTAAATTATCTAAAAAGAAAAAATTAAAAAAATTAAAAAAATTAAAGAAAAAGAAAAAGAAGAAATAGGATTAAACCAGGAATTAAACCCAGATTATAATATAGATAAGATATCTATATTACTATTATATTATATAACTTAAAGTCCCTATTTGTTTTTCTTTAAAACTAATAAATATAGCAGAAATAATATAGGGAATTATATAGAAATTTTAATATTTAGAAAGTTTCTATATTATTTAAACTCAAAATATATATCAATAATAGTAACTTTATTCAATATAATTTAGTTAAATAATATAATATATTGGACTAGGTTTTTGGTAGGAATAAAAGTTTAAAACTATCTTAAGAATATTATTATTTTTATTAATATTAGTTTTTAGGGGATAAAATATGCAAAAATAGGTTATATTGAAAACTCTTTATTTATATATATATATTATAAGGCTCTTTATTCCTAAAAAAATAATCTTAATTTTAAAAGGTAAATTAAGCAAGATATATAGGTTTTTTTTTGCAAACTTTCAGATTACTTAGTATAGAGAACATTAAAATAGATATTCTTTATAACTTTATTAATATTATCTATATTATAATAAAAATTATATTTTTAAAATTTTCGCTTAATTTTGATCTAGAAAGACTTTATTTAAACATTTATTATTAATAATAAACGTTGAATACTAGTAATAGGAATCTTTAACTTTAAAAATCTCGGTATTTTAGATATCTATGGATTTTAGAATTGATATTAGTAATAACTTAAGTAATATTAGGTTAATCTAGATAATTTTTTGATTATAATATAGTATTAGGTTTATATTAAATGAAAGAGGTTTAAAAGCTAAAGAAAGCTTAATTAAAACCTATAATATTAGTAATATTAATATCGTTGGAATTTTGTATTAAAATTCAGGATTTTAATGCTTTTGCCTCCTGCTCCCACTAATATTGACAGTAGATTTTAGGCATTTAGTAGTTAGAATATTAATAGATCCTATTAATTTAAATATTTTTTTCTCTTTTATTTATTCTTTTTTATATAGTTATTATATTAATAGTTTATAGTCTATTGCTATATTATTATATACTTCTTACCGCTAAATTCTATATCTAGTTATATTTTTACTATTATATTTTTAATCTTTAAATAAATAATAATCATTGATTTAGCGTATTAAATTATTGTATTTTTAAACTTATTATATATTTTTATTTTTATGATTGTTTTATTTTTAGTTTAATAGTTATATATTTCTATAATTATATTGAGATCTTAATAATTTTTAAACTATTAATTTTATAATCATATTAACTTTATAGTTAAATCAAATCTAATAAATCTAAAAAGTGCATTTTACTAAGTGTCCTCAAAATACTAACTTTTATATATATTATATTATAAAATTTGGGGGGGAACCTAAATATAATTAGATACGAAAATAATTGTAATTAAATATATATTCTAATATATATACCTGCATAGTAAAACTTGAGCACTAACAAATAATTGTAATCTATATTAATTACAATTAACTATTATAGATAGAATTGGTTAAAGAAAAATATTAGAAGAAGAAAAATAGGCTATCGATCCCGAGCGGAAAAGGTTTATACTAATATTTTTAAATTCGCCGGAAATATACTAAGCTATATAGATTGTAATATAAAATATAAGTGTATTAAAATCGAAAACCGTATAGAAGGTTAAAAGAATCTATCGAGTCTATTTAAAAGTATATCCGAATCATATACTATTATAGCAGACTTATATAAACCTAAAAAAACTAGTACAGATTCGGATAGAAGTCAAATAAAGAAAGAAAAAAAATCCGGTATAGAACGGTATAAAAGCAATTAGAATAGAATAAGAGCAGGAGATAGTCTTTTCAGGCTATACGAAAATGAATGGAGGCTATAAAACCTATATACTAGTAACGCGAGGTCGTATAAACGACTATAGATAATTCTTTTTTTTAAAAAACATTTTTTTTTAAAAATTTTCTATATAGTTTTTTGCGGATTTTATATATTTTTATTTTATTTTTTTATTATTTATTTTTATTATATTAAATATATTATTATATTATATATTTATTATTATAATATTATTTATTTATTATTATAATATTATATGTTTATTATTATAATATTATATATTTATTATTATAATATATATAAATTTATTATTAATTAATTATATAAGAATTAAATATAAAAATTAAATATAAATTTTCTATTTAATTTTTATAATATATAAACTAAAAACTTAAAATGACTATAAAATATATAATTTTAAATTAAACAATAAATTAAATAATATTAATATTTTGAACTAATATTTATAAAGATTGTATATATTTATTTAATAAATAATATTATATTTTAAATATTAATTAAAAAACTATTATTATTTATTATTTTTAAATTTAATCTATAATAAAAATAGCTATTTTCAATTAATTATATATTAATTAATATCATTTTAATTCTAGAATTTTATTTAAAACTTTTAATTAATTCAATTTAATTTAATATACTTTATTTTGATAAAAATGTAACGGTCGTTTGCCTTGCAATGGCCGTGGAACGGTGGGGTTCGCTTGGCAGGTAGTGACGAGCCTCGTGCGTGACTGTAGCGGGGCGCGGTACGTCGGCTTAGCTGTAAAGGAAGTGCACGACTTATTTTGAGGAGCTCCGTTAGGGGTATTCAATAATGAATGTATTAACCACTAAGGAGCGGATCTATCTAAGGTGGAAAAGAGCGACATCTATATACCTGATGGGTGCTCGCGATGCTCGCGCCGCTCGCGCTGCTCGTAGGTGGCAACCTAGCGAGCATCGCGAAATCCGCGAGCGGGCTGTGGTTGGTTCACTTACCGAACCAATCCAAGACCCGTCCTTTGTCGCCGAGCAGCCCTGTGTAGCCTGGGGCGTAACAAAAAATTTACTTTTTTCTCTATTCTTATTTAAAATATTAATATATAATAAAAATAATTAATAATTTATATTTATTTAGAAAACTTATATTTAATTAACATTTATAAATTAATAAATTAGGATCTAAGCGTTTAAATTATTCTAATTATATAAGTATTTCTAAAGCTAGTTTCCAATTTATAAATAAATTATAATAATTATAAGTATATATATAGATTTTTTATTATTATTTATATTATTATTTAATATATATTATTATTATAATATAAATCAAATTTATAACTAATTTTAATAGTAAATATATTGAATTTATTTAATAAATAAATAAATAAATAAATAAATAAATAAATAAATAAAAATGATTAATCTTTAGTATTTATATAAACTCCAATAGTTCGGCGTACGAAACTGGAGAGTTTATGTAGAGTCTATATAGATATAAAAATAATTGAAAAGTTAAGAGTTAAAATGTATACATTTGAAAAAATCCGAACTTTTTAGTATTAAAATGAATTTTTTAGAAAAAAATCGAAAAAAATCGAAAATTTCTGGAGTGTAAGTAGATTTTTATAACGGTCGTTTGCCTTGCAATGGCCGTGGAACGGTAGGGTTCGCTTAGCAAGTAGTGACAAGCCTTGTATATAACTATAGCAGAGCGCGGTGCGTTAGCTTAGCTATAAAAGAAATATATAATTTATTTTGAAAAGCTTTATTAAAGGTATTTAATAATAAATATATTAATTACTAAAAAGCAAATCTATCTAAAATAAAAAAGAACAATATCTATATATCTGATAAATACTTGTAATACTCGCGCCGCTTACGCTATTCGCAGGTAGCAACCTAGCAAGCACCGCGAAACCCACAAGCAGGCTGTAATTAGTTTACTTACCGAACCAATCCAAGACCCGTCCCTTGTCGCCGAGCAGCCCTGTGCAGCCTGGGGCGTAACATTTTGACTATATCTCGACTGAGTTGTCTCGATAATGGAGCTAATGGAGAGGGCGCTCTCCCATAAGATGGTGTGGCGTCCAGAGTCCTGCCGATAAGTATAGCCGGATTAATCGAGGATTTCACTTTCCCCAAATCGAAACGGTTCAGCCACACAGGCATAGCATAGTACATCATTTCAACCCTAGTGGGTAGTGCAATCTATCCATGACTCTTGGAGCCACTATCAAATGCATTTCACAGGTCACTGACTGCGTTCTCTGGAGATAGCGCTGTCGATCAGCCTTCGCCAAATCGTTCACACCACTTTGGACATTCGAAGATGCTAGTCTCAATGTCTCTCGCGACTCATACAACCTGGAAGTCTTACAAATCGGCTGTACAGGAAGGTCCATAGTAGGCCACAGGGACTGTCTCGTGTCTCTGTAACAATTGGATTCATGCTTGTAGCTACTATAGCGCAAAGCCGATCACAGAAGAATTTCCTACTAGTCCAACCTCGTCTCTTCAATTGTGACAGCAGTATTCCCTGGGACTGGCGAGACGTGAGGCGTTCGCAATAGAGCACGAAGGTGGTCATTCATTTAGTTCGTGTTATCAGGCTGATGCATCAAAGCTTGCACAGCCGTTTTCAGCGATCTGGGTCTAATGGGGCCACATATGTAACAATAATGCAACCACACGCAGAGTGTGCGGGTTTTGGCCCGTGGCTGATCCGAGGTAGAAGATACGTAAATAAGTAGGCCTAGAGTGTTTCTGGAAAATCACGCTTTTGCGATCTAAGTTGATATTACATTGGTATTGATGCATTATGTCATCATGAAGGATGCAGTAGATGAGCCCGCTCTCAATTGCGGTCAAGTGGAGGTTCAGTGTTAACCTGGCGAGGCTTGCGGATACGCCAGACATGCGGCCGTTATAAGCTGGGATAGCATGATAGGACTGCTTCGACGAGTCAGTTGGCTAGTTCTTACTCCAGTCGCCGGTGTCATTGTTGTGCATTCATTTGATCTTCTCTTATCCCGAGCCTCCAGCTGAATGAGTTCTCGAGAGATAAGACTGCAGTCCCTAGGCTAGCGATAGATGCGAAGAAGGTGAAAGGTTCAATCGTACAGCCGTGAGATGGGCGAGCCTGGAGGTAAACAAGATAAAGTTATGGCTACGATGTAAAATGACTTCGACATGATATGGTCTGTTGTTAAGTTGCCGGAAATCTAGAATGCAATTGGGTCTCAGGACTGTATTCCTAACCCCTTCCAAGCAGAAGCCCGGCTTTGTTCGGGTTTTAGCCATATGCTGTGGATCATAAAGGTCTCTCTGTTTGTTTTAAGGGGCCAGATGGCAAAGGCGCCAAGGGTATTTTTAGGCGCATGGTTCTTCTTAGGCTTAAAATCAGGGCTTAGGGCTCCCTTGGTCTTATCGTGAGCCCCTGCAGGTATCGCGATTCCCTCTCTTACCTTCTTCCTCCAAGTTTGCCTCGACCCTGTGTTTCTTCCGCGCCAACGACCAAAGCACTGCGTCAGCTGAAGACAGCCGTATCGCATAAGGCACAAGAGCTTGGATTGAATCATCGTTGCGACGGTGCTCTTCGCCATCTCCTCGTGCCGGGGTCTTCGTCCAAATGCATCGTCTTATGTGAGGACTGAGCAAGTGAAAGCGAGCATTGTTGCTATCCATAAACCTGGCGTGCTCCTGCTGCTTGCCTCGATCGGCGTGACCGACGCCTCCTGACTTATGAGAAGGAGACGCGATCCCAGCCGGCCCCTCTGCATGGCCCTACAGCCTCCCATGGACTTTGAGAGCGATTTCTAGCTCCCGATCCCTTAACAGAGCGCAATGCTCGAACAGAGCAGCTGGTCTGATCTTGTCCTTTTAGACGTGACTCGGTGCGGTGTCCCTTCCGTATGATTCGCATTGACGACGCGAGAAGAGATAGAAGCATAGAATGGCTGGCCGAGAGGAGACGGAAGCATAGAGCGGCAGGCCGAAAAGAGATAAGCATAGAATGGCTGGCCAGGGAGAGCTGCACAAGACCAAATCTCAAAAGGACATGGCAGAGTAAGGGACACCGGTTACGTTCGACCTCTGCCACAAGAGCTGCTGCAAGTCATCTTACGCGATGCGTAAGGCCACAAAGCGAGGAAATGGCTGGAACCCATGATCGCAGGGATGCTCAAGGAACGTCGCATAGCAACAGCTCTCTTTGCCAGCCTCTTATAATGAACAAGAGGCCGGACCACCAAGTGAAGCTAACAGCATATTCATTATTCAAGCGAACAGCTATTGAAACCATTATCGCGCCTAAGTCTACTAGTGAATTCTAAGCATGCTTTCAAGACCATACAAACTTGCTCGCTAGTCCTTACAGACTTGAAAACACGTATAGTAGCTACCTAGAACTCATCGTTGTTTGCCTATGACCCGCTCGACAATGTCCATCCCAAACATTTTCTTGATCGTCCCATCGAACGTCCCAACAGGCAACAGTGTTATCAGCCACGCCAAAAACGATGATTCTCCTCTCCAAATCACAGGTGGTGGATCCTTCTTCAACAAATCAGCCACTACTGCTTTAGCCCACTTCTCCGCTTTCATGCCTTGTCCCACGAGTTGCTCATGCCGCAGACATCTTTCCACCGTCTCTCTGGCCGGTTCATAGATGGAACCGTTCGGTAAAATAGATGGCTTGTCGGGCACCGTCTGCGTCCCATTGCTTTTAACGAGTGAAGACCTCAGCTCAACGGCCTTGACCCCAAATGGTTCAAGCTCCATCCGCAGCGTATCCGATATCATCATTAATGCGGCCTTGGATGAATTGTAAGTAGCGGAGAAGGGTATCGTTACTACAGCCGCAGTCGATGTGTGGTTTACGATCATGCCTTTCGACTTGAGGAGTAGGGGTAAAAAGGCCTGTGTCACCGCTAGAGGGGCCCACACGTTGAGGTCGTAGAGTTTCTTGGCCTCTGGGATCGAGGTGTCGGCCAGAGGCATGAGATACGTGGCGCCGGCATTGTTCACTAAGATGTCGAGGCTTGACAGCTTACTGACGATAGCTGCTATCGATTCGTTGGATAGGACGTCGAGGGTGAGGGTCTCTATACCAAGAGCCTCAAGATGTTTCATTTTGGACGGATTTCGTGCCGTGGCGTAGACATGCAAGCCAGCATTATGGAATTCGATGGCGAGGGCTGCGCCAAGACTACCATCTGTACAGCCGCTGATGAGGACTGTCCGCTTGGAATTTGACATATTGGATGTATCCAGAGGCGGTGTATATGACGGATAACCGACGATTCACTGACCTTGTCTTGTAACAAATCCGTTCCTTCGCGTAGCTGGTTCGTGTATAAAAAGAAGCGGCCTGTGCGTGCCGGAAAAGGATGGGAGATATAGAAGCCTGAATTATAGATCGAACAAGCTTATCTATCGTAAGCAAGACCTCGCTCTTTTACCATACGCCGAAATTGTCAGCTCTTCGGCTCTTGGCGGCCCAATTCGGCCGAAGGGCAAGTCGTCCGCAAGTCATCCGGGATTGTTCTACATTGTCCCCCTCGCATCTTCCGCCCTACTTCGAGCTTAGCAATTCTGTACGAGAGCACTTGATTGGTATTAGTCAGCGGCTCCGTTGACTCCAAATCCCCCCTTGTGCTCTTCAACGTCTTAATACGAAACTTGGAAATTTAAACGCAAACAAGGAAGAAGGGGTTTACAAGACCCTCCCCACACAAGGATATCAGCACTCATGTCAATGCGGTTGAAGTTGCTCCACACTAGACCCTTCTTTGATAGCTAGTGGGAAGGATTTCAACATGCATGAGGAAGTCGTCAAAGCTAGTAAAAGCTCCCTTCCGAAGCCAGCAAGGGGAGCTGCAAGCAACATCGCCTACAAGACTGTCCGAGACGCATAAGCTCGATAGGTATTTGCTACGACGAGCAGCACTGGAGGCTTGCAAGAGAGCTTCTGTCTTGCACGATGATGGGATCTTTCTTGTATGATCCAAGACTGTAGTTGGATACAGTATGTGAGAGGCCGCCGAAGTCTCTCTTTGCAGCCTTTGGAGGCAGCACCCAGACAGGAATACCGACGTTCGCGATTTTCTACTCGAAACACGTTCACGGCGATGTAATGTGTGATTGTTGGCAAGCTGACCGCTGACTTGCTCAGCTTGCTTCCAAGCGCCCGTGGATAAGCACCGGTTCTTTCATTGAAACTAGACTGGCGACAGCCAGTCCCATCAGTAGTACACAGCAGAGCGTGATTAGGTCGACTCGCTGACGTGAGAAAAGCAATTCGCCTTCAGCTCGTTGGTAAGATTCCTGAAACATGGGCTGTATATAACCTCAGCCTGCTGCCGCCCCCGTTCTAGAACTCACAGCTTTTCAGCTATCTGCAATTGCGACCGCTTATCAAATCTTATGCCATCCCCAACCATCGTCCTCGTCAGCGGGGCCTTCCACGTCGATTCCATAATGCACCTCCTGTCGTCCGACCTCCAACAACGCGGCTTTAACGTGCGCACCTAAGCCCTCACCTCTGTCAACGACCCCACCGTCTCCGTCGAGCAGGATACGCAAGAGCTCCGAGACACTATCCTGTTGCCCCTTGTCGTCGATCAATGCAAAGATATCGTCGTCTTCCTGCACTCCTACGCCGGCTTCCCCACAAGCGGAGCGATCGGCGGTCTCTCGAAAGCGGAGCGCCATGCCAAAGGCCTACGAGGCGGGATCATGGGGCTGGTATATCAGTCTGCCTTCATCCCGCAATCCGGCAGGTCGCTATTGCAGATGATTGGAGGGGACTTTCCACCCTGGCAGGAGCCCGTCGTGAGCTACTCTGACAGCATGCGCTGCACGATTTTCCAGCTAGTTGGTACCCCGTTCTGACAATCTGAACAGGAAGACGCCGGTCTTGTCTTCGTGAAGGATCCCATCAACACCTTCTACGCTGACGTGCCAGAGCCGCTAGCGTCTGAAGCTGCACGTCAGCTCTATGGGCAGTCCATTCTGTCGTTCAGATCGCCTGCTGCGCAGACATTCTATCAAGACAGAGCGTATAATAGTCGTCCCGTGTATGTGGTCACGACGCAGGATCGAGCGCTGCCGCCTTTTGCGCAGGATGAGATGGTCAGGGAGAGTGGAGTGGAATGGCGGGTTGTGAGGATGGATGCGAGCCATAGTCCGTCGTTGAGCCAGCCAAGAAGACTGGCGGATATTGTTGTAGAGAGTGTTGAGAACTTTGTTACAAGCTTCGAGTGTGCGGACGAGGTCGGAATATAGTGATAGTGGCAACGACGGGCGTTCGAGTGGGAAGAGGTGATCCAGCGTTTATTTGATGGACTACAGTACTAGTTTGAATGAGACCTTTTTCCCAATGTGAGCAGTGATACGAGATAATGCTACGAATATTCCACATGGCTTGCCAAGTACGGATCTTGAAATATGCTCACTGCAGGACTTGGAAAGACGAGGTAGCGATTGATGCTGAATTGCGGAAGCCAGGCAGGGGTGGTCGTTTGCCAGCATAGAGGCTTCGTTCTCTCAATGCATGATATCATGGGGCAGTTCTTCAAGTGTAACTCCATTTTTCGCTAGAGCTGTCATGGTGTAGTACGCCGTTCAGATCTTTCCGTTCGCTCACGCAAAGATAGGTACCTCCACACCTTTACGAAAGTGTCGAATTGCATGTCATTTCATTTATCCCGACTTTGCGATCGATGCCTACTTGTGAGTATGAATCCAATCAATGATATATACGACAGACAAAGAAGGATTCAGAGTTCCTGTGAATCTTCGCCAGGACATGAAACTCATGTCGTCGTCGTCCTCTATTATTAGGTGACCAGACTATTTGTTTGTATAGCACAGCTGTCCATTTGTCATTCGGATCAAATGGCCAGTCTTTAAGCTGGATCGACAGGCGTCTCCAATGATAGGGCTGGTTTGACTCTACAGAACGCGCTAACGAGAATCTTTCGCTTTCTTCGGGGCCTTTCATTCGCTGCATCATTCGCCTCAACCAACGTCGAAGAGATGTGGTTTGCCTTGCAATGTCTGTGATCTCTGGCACTTCAATAACGATCTGTTTATCCTCCACACAGAGTTTATCCGGGCTGCTGTGCGTATGCTCCTTCATACATGCCAGGCAAAAGGTTGGGCCCAAGCAACTTTTGCATACTGCAAATGACTTATCCCTAGCAGGAGCTATCTTGCAGTTGTCACACCGAAGCCTTTGCGCTGGATTATGACTCTTCACCAGTGAGGCTTGCTGGTAGGCGTACACAGCATCTTGTTCCATGCCTAAAGCCAACAGGCAATTCGCGACAACAAAGAGACCAACTTCAAGCTTCCATTTCTGGCCCCAGATTATCCTAATGACGGCGGAGACTGTGCGTTGAAGAAGGACTATGTCTCTTGCGAGTATCTCATGGTGGACGAAGTCCTGTCGTCGTACACTCGGTAGATATATGCCAAGCATGTATAGCCAGTACCTGTCATTGATTTTGAAACAATGGATTGACGGATCGGCTCCCGCAGCCAACAAGACTTCAACGACTTGATCCATGTCAGATTCTAAGGCAAGACGTAATGGCGTAAAGCCCCTAGTAGTAATGGCATTGACATCAGAACCCCTCTCGATAAGCCTCTGAATAGTTCTTGTTTTCTCCTGGTGTATAGCTTCATGCAGCAATGTCCATTGATCGTTGTTCGTCACCTTGATATCCGCTCCTCTATGTAATAGTAATCCAGCAACCTTCCATCTCCCCGCCCCGGCAGCGATCTCAAGTGCCGTCTGATCTGTATGGGTCACATTATTGATCTCGTGGCCATGGGTAAGAAGCAAGGCTACTGAATCGGTGTCGCCGCTCTCTGCAGCAATGTGAAGCGATGTCCATCCATTTACGTCCGAGGAATGAATTTCAGCTCCATGGTCCAGTAGTATTTGGGCAATCTCTAAATCGCCATTTTCAACCGCAAGCATGAGGGGTGTAAATCCTCGATTAGATTCCGCAACAAGTGAACTCTGGAAATTTATAAAGAGTTTCACTAGGTCGGGGCGCCCGTCTTTGACTGCCATATGTATAGGTGTCCAGCCCGACTTGAATGCAAGAAAATTGGCTCCATTCTCAAGTAGTAGTGTGGCTACTTCAACGCGTCTCTCGTCTGATCTGTCAGCTTCATGAGTATTTCGTATGATCAAGCCATCTAATGGCATGGAGTCTAATCTGTCTTCAACATCGATGTTTGGTCCCAAACACACCGAGTGTAAAGGTGTATATTCTTCCTTGTTTCTGGCATTAACATCAGCGCCCACGCTAAGTAAGTACTTCGTCACTTCGTACGAAGCCCAAAAAGCAGCCACGTGTAAATGCGTGGGCAGGTCCCTGGAATCGTCACCTATTGAAGCTGCACCCCAATGATGTAGTAACTTAGCAGCCTCCAGTCGGTCTCTGGCAATGGCGACACACATAGGGGTTCTACCCCATTTGTCCTTTGCGTTACCATCAGCCCCTTTCTGCAACAACAATTCTATCGTCTTTACGTCGCCACTAAATGATGCCCGGTGCAGAGCAGTTTGGCCCTTCCGGTCCTGAGCGTCCTTGTTCGCTCCCTCGTCCAACAACATCGTAATGAGTTTATATTGTCCACTGTTGATTGCGCACATCAAGGGTGTTGTACCATGGGGTCCTACAGCATTGACATCTGCACCGAAATTGAGCATGAATCTCACAGCCACTCTAAAACCGAAGAATGTAGTAATATGTATTGGGCCAGATTTTCCCGGGTGTAGAATGTTGGGGTCGGCGCCGTGGCAAAGTAGGCCTATAACCATTTGGAGATGGTTATATCGAGAAGCGTGCCACAGTGGCGTTCCATGGATACCTAAGGAGTTAATTTGTGCCCCCCTTCGTAGAAGACATCCTGCAATAGCAATCTCATTGCAACCAGCTGCCCAGTGAAGTGCGTCACCTTCGTAGTTCTGCGCAGCAATATCTGCACCTCGATCCAGGAGAACTCTGACAGTGTCTAAATGACCACCATACACGGCATTGATCAATGCTGTCGATAGGTAGCTTCTCATCTCAAGTCGCGGGGGATGAGCACCATCTTTTCGGTCAACGTCAGTCTCTGCATGTCGATCTAACAGCCATTGTACTATATCATCATGTCCCGTGGCAGATGCTTCTGGTATCTGGAATGGCACATAGTTATCGCCTACTCGCTCAGCAAGCGCCTTCACCATGTCAATTCTGCCCGAATGGGCGGCAGCCTCAAAGGTTGAGTTGCCAGCCCGATGTCCTGTAACAGCGACGCCCCACTGCAAGAGGCGATCGAAAGCTTCTATATCCACATTCGTGCAAGCAATTTGGAGACACGAGCCGTGCTGATCATCTACTATGTCAAGGTCAATTTCATAATTATCGTGTAAAAGATCCATGGTTGAGTGAAGTCCAAACAAACATGCGTAATGCATGACTGTTGCCTCAATTGGCCTATCCGTCCCCTCTATCGAGGATGGGCGCTCTGATTCGAAAAACTGCTTCCATCTGTCGAAGTATCGGTTTTCTGGCTTCAAGAAGTCTCTGACTAGCTGCGACGAGTAATCAGATTTGTCCTCTATACTTTGGATATGACGAAACCACATGTGTGCTGCGTACTTAGTAAAGCTTCGAGTGTTGCTCTCGCCCTCTGAATCCCATGCTGCTTGAGAATTAAAAAACTGAATGCAACAATGGGCCAAATATAGATGACTGGCAGATATTGGTGATAGTGGAGTCGGAATTGACAAGGCTAGCAAAGGCACAGGCAACTTCTTGACGAGGTATTCTTTGACCGAAGCATGGACTAAATGCACGGTTCTCGAGGCTGGGGAGATTGTCCCTGCTTCGGCTCGTATTTCAACAAGGGAGCCGCAAAGACCTCGAATCTCGCCATTCGCGTAGTCTTCGTCAACTGAGTCCAGGAGATCGACTTCATGGAAAGATTCTGATTCATCATTGGGGTCAATCGCCAGAGCCTCTGCCATGTCCTGTACGGAGAGGGCTTCAATTCCGAAAGTCAACCATCGCAGGATCTGCATAACCCGCGCATGATCCGACTCTTCGAGCGTTTCAATAAGCGTCCAGTCTCGCTCATACACTAGATCGAGCCCCTGGGGCATTGCATTGACAACTTGTTGAAGAGTTCTCCGATTCTGACTTTTACGAAGACGGTCCTGTTGCAGCTTGATCCACAGGAACATTCCCTCGCATCTCTCGGCTATCTGTTCTGCTAGTTCGTGACGAAAGGCATTGTCATGTCGAGGTAGCTTTTGAGACACGATGAACTCCGAAAAAAGCTCAATATCCGACTGGACGGTCTCTTGTGAGAGGCGACACTCCATTGTGGTGAATCTTGGAGCATCTGCATGTATTGAGCTCAGTTCAGACTCAATGTCCTCCTCGAGTCTGCTGGTGATCAGGACATGGACTTTACAGCCTGAAAGGCGCTTCTTGAGCAAGCTTAAGAAATTGCTTCTGGCCCCATTGTCCCGTGAAAACTCATCCAGTCCATCTAACACAAGCGTACAAGGATGAAAACCTATTGTAATAGCTGCCAAGAGCGTCCATATTTCAGTCTTGGACGCCCTACGCGAGCTGTTTCTGTCGCGCACCTCATGCACCAATCGGAGCACCTCCTCGTTCTCTTGCGTAATCTGCGAGATCCAAGTGCGGATTACACCGTCAAGTTGATGGGGCTGATTGACATGTTCGGCAGAGAAGCAATATGCCAGCGGACTTGACATGGTGTCCTTGAGATGGCTAATCAGGTAGGCACACAATACGCTTTTACCAAACCCAGCAGGACCACAGACCCATAGAAATTTCGCACCTGCTGCCTCAAAGTCGTCACGCCTCCAGAGATCAAATGATGGATGGCTTATAAACCATTCGCAAGTCCCCTCTAGCTTCTCATCTAAGCTTTTCTCGAGTTGCTTATCCTCTTTCTGCGCATCGATCCATTGCAGAACATCCTCGCGTTTGATTTTAGTAGCTGTCTCAAGCAAAGTATCTAAGCCAGAATCGATATCTGAGAGTAGGTCCAGCTTTTCAGCCAGCCGCGACGCTAGCCAATATCAGTAAAGAGAAGGCTTCGTAGCGATAGAAAGTCTCTACATATCGTCTCTACCTTTGGGTCATCATCACGCGGAGGGACTACCTCATACAAGATATTGACAAGGTTCTCAAATGTCTGCAGTTTGTTGTTCATCTTAGCTTTGCCGCCTGTCGCCCAGGCGAGCCGACTTCTTTTCGAGACAGGTCGCTTAGAGTCAAGGTCATCGTCCTTCTGTCCAACGGATATGAAGCCCCCATCGGTATTAGCAGAGCGTTGTCTCGGAGGAAGTTTAAGTGAATTTCTCGATTGTTCTATCTTGCGAATCATCTGATTCAACGACCGTAGTATGTTGATTATGACCATAGATGTCTGCTCATCATCAAGCCGAGCATCATGATGCTCCTTCAATTCACCATTATGTATCCCAAATGCATTTGCCCATTTATGAAGTTTCAGCTTCGCTGCATCATAACGTGCCGCCGGCGTCTGCGAATCGGTTTCAAAGTCGTTATATGTCTCGACGCGGTCAAGAATGTCAATGACAGCATTGTATAGTGAGACAACGCCGATAGCCAATCCTGCAGCTTCCATCCTGACGGTGGATTCACCCTAAAGCAATGTTCCCGATCCCTTAGCTAATCATTGTCCGCAAATGTAAGCTTTATTTGTTGCTAAGGTTTACGCCAACAGTGACATCGTCAACCGAAAGCTCGTGTCTATGTTTTTCGTATGTAGGATACACCTTAGCACTGATAGTCCGTTGACAGAAGGCAATTGATGCGGCTTGGCAAAGTGCTGACAGGTTGTAGCAGCCTGTCCCGCTCACGAAGGAGCTCTGCGCATTCTGGCTTGGGGCTCATTGCAACATCCATGGGTTCGCGTGATGGTATATGTATCCTAGAGCCTGGACTCCTGATACTCACGCCCTCGTTCCAAGGCCCCATTCTATTGTAGCGTAAAGTATGAGGAACGAAAAAATCTGACAGGGAACGTCATCCTCGGTAGCGTGATCAGAGGAATAGTCCATCCGCGTACATTTCATTACGGCTCCTTTCATTACTTAACGCCATATTTGGGCGAGACTAACAAGACGGACTGCCCACTACCAATGAGTAGTGCCCAACGTTGACTTGATCCCAGATGAGAACTCGGACTTTTAGCCTGATATTAGCAACATAAGGAAACACTGCTCATCATCTGTTCAGATACCCGGGATGCTCAATCAAAGGTCACAAGGATTTTTGATCTTCGAATAGTCTCATCCCAAGTGGTAGTGGCAAGGATAAAGTTGATATGACCCAATCATCCCACATTCGTTCACAAAAGATCTGACTCCAAAATATGGGTTCTGAACAATGAGTACCTTAGCTTTCGCAAGCTTTCATAGCAGCGAGTGGACTCTAAGGAAGCTGTGATCTTCCAATGGCTGCACTTAGATATTCTCACACTGGTGTAACTTGAATTTGCACATCTTTCATCACCCATCGCAAGTCACTGCCCGGCTAGAAGAGCTGTGTTTACTCAGACTAAGATTTTGTATATATCATGAAGATTGAATGCTTTGTCAATGAAGTTGATGTTGGAAGATCCTAATACCTTTACTTTACATTTCCCTATATCAAGGGTGGGAAAATCTTATACCAAGTGTCTGAATTTAAACTGCTCTAATTCTCGTCCCGCTCTTTTGTCCCTCGTGTCAGACAGCGTCGCCCCTTCGCATCTTTGTTGACTCAGTCTCCAACGGCGCGGTAACAGATCACAGCTACGAGCATCAATTAACATAGCGTCCCTGGGCTTGGAGTGTAGTCTGTAGCCACTTACTAAAGATGCTGCATGCTCCTTGGAGTCTGATAGAGCAAAATCCCGCTTTTCAGAGGAGCTAGTAGAGCAGCTGCCTAGGGAAGAAGGTTAGCATGATAGCGCTTGCGCATGGAAGTACTAGGACACGAACCTATTTTGATCCAGATATCGATGCCAGAGCACAGTAGGGTTACAGCTGCGCATGTCTTAAGCCGTGTCTGGGAAGGCTGACATGACAGGCGGCCGAATCCGACACTTAGGCGTCTACAATCAACCGTGTGTTTACAAGCAACCATTTGGCGCCTTCTGCAAGTATGTGAGAGCAACAGTCCATCACTGCGTGGACTTTAAGTATCAGAGACAGGACAGCAATCTGTCGGAAGGTGGAATTGCATACGAGACGTAATGAAAAATGCTTCAACAGCTCACAAGCTGTATAAAATCCTCTTCTCGATGGTGAGCGAGTCTGCTTGCGTCTGCCTTGGGAGACATGAAATGTTCGATGGTCAAGCTGGGACCTGTGCGCGAAGTCAGCCCGTGCGTTTTTCTTTGTTTGCCAGCGCCTTGCGTTGATGATATAAGTATCGACTATAGTTGGAAACGCAATCCTGAAAATGAGCTGCCATCCCAACAACGCAGACGAAAAGCCACACTAGACGGGTATGCATAGCCTCACCAGGCTTATAGACCTGAGCTTTTGCTACTTTCTCCAGGTGTTATCAACTCATATGGCAACTCAAGAGTTAAGAACCAGAGCATTTGATTGCGAAAATACCTCAGAAGGCGCTATCTACAGTGAAGAATGCTGGGCGCAGCTCGATCTGACGACATGGCTAACGAAAAACTGGACATTGCCGCCATGTCCTCTTGACTTGACGGGCGAAGGTGAAAAATGTTGTCGACAGAATGAGTCGTGGTCTACGTGCTTTCTCTCATGGGCGAAGGATGACTCTACACTCGACTGCACACAAATCAGCGATGGCCCTTGCCGTTGGGAGAGGGAGATGAGATCAGACTTAAGTCCTTTTGACAAGAGTAGAGCCCGATATGTTGCGAGGACGATTGTCGGTAAGTCATGCCTTGACGCACTGCCGCTTCCGTTTTGCCTATACAGTCCAAAGCGACACTGACTTACGCAGGTGTGAATGCGTTCTTCCACAATTGGTGGATAGCGCTTCAAGCTGCATCAGCCCAGGCCGGTCTCGTGGTTGCTGCGATCGTGGCAAAGATCAATCCACCCAGGTCTACTAATGTCCCTCTCAATGATCTCTTGAGCGCTCTCACGGCTGGCCTCGCCTTCACTTCGCTTCCTGGGCTGGGGTTTGATGCATTATCGTCAGCAGGCCAGGCCTTGACAATTGGGTTGCAACAAGCTCCAGGGGTTGAAAAAGCCATTTGGCTAATCGGCACGGCTGGTGTAAGTCAAAAGCGCTATACGTGCTTTACCTTCTTGAGTGAAACTAATGTTGCATACAGGCTGAGCTTTTACAAATAAGTGAGGTCAGCGCGAAACTGGCGGACCAGACTTCCAAAATCAGTGAAAGGCTTGCTGCTGGTCTGTTGGTATTAATGAACGATAAGACCTCCTTCGCACAATTTTCATCGTCGGGGGCTTGGTCCGGCGAACAAAACATCTCCCTCCCAGAATACACGAAGGACATGACGATCGTCCTTACCACCTAAGTCACATCTATAGCGCTCAATGGCAACGGGTACAACGCTAATATTTGGCCTTTCGATACTGCCCGCCAATATCCAGCGCTTGATAGATGTAAGGGCGATAATGCCCAAACTTGCAAGATCAATGGCACAAGCGAAGCAGGCGTTGAGCTGTTCTTGGTTGACACAAAAACCAGCACTGTTTTGGGAAAGAATAGAGAAGTTCCACCAACCAATCTTATGAAAGAAATTGTTGAGCAAGGATGGACGAATGCCGAATTACTCTTCCAAGGATCTTTCGATTGCAAGTCGCAAGGACGCCCAGGCTCGAATGCAGTCATTGTCAACGATGAAGGGGTTGTTGATATTAGTTGTGCAAGTCAATTGGATATCTGTAAATGTGACTTAAGTGAAAACTCTTGGAACTTAGACTTATTGGGAGACAAGTATCCCTGTATGACGGAAAAGATCAATGGTGCTTGCCCGATACGAAATTGTCGGCCGGAAGACAGGGGTTTAATTTGAACAGTTGTCGTACAAGAATGTCTCAGCAAAGCAGACAAAACGATCACCCATGTCGCATGGTTACGACTTGCTGTAGCATTCAATGGATTTGCAAAGGCAAAAGAACCTTTTCACCAGCCATCCTGTAATTGATGTTCGTAGCTACGGTTAGCACAAAGCCTGACAGCCTGACCGGCAAAATCCTCAGCAAGAACATGAGAACTACATGAGTGACGGTATAAAGAGCAAATCGCAAGAATTCTGAATCCTTAGCCACTTTCTTACCACCCATTTGCCACAAAAGCACCGCAGTATGAACATAAGCGCAAACGAAAGCCTGTTATGACGTTGTGTTTGTTCATTCTTTAAGGAGCGAAATCGTATAACAGACTCGGTATTGGTCCATTGAATTATGGCTTCTGCCGAACTCTTACGCTGGCAATGTCTTGCGCTGTTGCAAATATAGATGTCCTACTCTGAGAATAGGTACCCAATGATCAGATCATAGGTAAGTCTTGATGGTCTGGCTGAGTAAATCCGAGCACATTCGTGTAGGAAAGCTATTGTTAGAAGCAAAGGGTAGAATAGTCCTCTGAAACTATTAGCAGGCGTCTTCGATAGAAACCTCTGCTATTCGAGCCTCACGTCTGCTTGATCTCCTCCCATTTGGATATCAGGTGCAGCATCAGGGAAGAAGCGGGAAGATCATCCGCAACCTTTTCGCCACCCTCTGGTATCGCTCTGGATCAATCGCATGACGTGACGCTACCTCAGCGATTTTAGAATCATGTTTCGGGTTGACAACTTCAGAGTAAGTCGTAAACTTGGTGCTGCCACATAGGAGGGCAGCTGTTCGATAGAAGGACCATCTGAGTGTCAGCTTCCCCACCATGTAGACGTAAATTAGGAAGTGGTGGAAAGAATTGCAAGGCGGTAATGTCCAAGAATGATGACGGCCATCGAATCTCCCTCGGACAATACAGAAGTAGACGTCTGATTTCTCGCTTAGCTTTTCCGTGGGACCTTTAGCAAGGCTGTATTCGACGAGTTCATCTTTGAGACGGTCGCGGTACCACTGAGGTGGGTGACGCGAGAGACATAGTGAGAGATACCACCGTCGGAGGATTGCTGCGGCGAGTCTGTTCATGGTTCTGGTATGAAGTGGTTGTTGGGACAAGAGAATTGGAAACGTTGAGTGAAGCAGTTTGAAAAGACTTTGCGAACAATGAGTGTTGACTGACAAGCCTTTGTCACCTGGAAATGACTCACAGCGTGTCAATAATTATTCGGAAACGGTTTGAATTTAATGACTCGACATGAAGGCCTCTGCACTGTACATAGCCTGACCTGCAACTAGTCAGTGAGTGTCGAGAGTCATTTTTGCTTGTGGCGAGTGTCTTGCCCAACGCGACTGCTAAGGTGGTTGACACGATGAAGTCTGGCTCTCAGGAGTCATCAAAGATTCGCGGAGACGTATCACAAGCTCCAATGTATGTGTGCCCTTTGGGAACTTGATAATCCAATAAATAAGCGCATCAGACTCGTTTCACACGTAAGCCAACTCTGGTCAAAAATAGATGAAGATCAAGTTGATTACAATGTCAGCTACGCGCTAGCAATCTAATGCTGGAGACCCTGAGTCGATACTTCGTACTCTTTTCAAACCAAAACTAGCGCACAAAGTCAAAGGCAAACAGCTACGGACGCCCAACCCTGGGCTATACCGCAAGCTCATGTATGCAGTACCATCGCTATGTATACTATACACATCCCTTACTGTACGCTCTGCGCCGCTGAGCCCGAACACTCCGAATCGGGGAGCTTCTTCCAGTAGATCAAGGGATTGTTCCAGCCCGTTGGCGCTTGATTGATGTCGAATTGATCAGCAGCCTAGAGTCAAAAGCGTCAGCCTCGACGATCATGTTTGGTATGGGCCTATTAAAGTCTAGACTTACACAATCCGTGCAATGATTCGTGATCCAGATCTTGATTTGCTTGATGCTTCCTTGTTCATTTGGACCGGTGGGACCCCTGCACACGCGTCATTGATTAGCAAGGCATTTTTCTCGCAACTCGACAGAGGTATAAGCTGCAGTAGCAGCTGGGTTTGACTTACTTGCAGTTTGGGTCCGGGTCAGGGTAGGCACGACAATGTGGGACTCCGGCGTTGATGATGCTATAACAGGTACCGCAAGCCGCGCATTGATCCGCACCGCCCAGCGCGTCGTTGATCGCCGCAGCATAGACGCCAGGCGGTAACGTGTCGGGACCAGCAGTGGAGGTAAAGATGTTCTTTGTCGGGCAGGAATTTGATCCCTTTGTGCAGATGCTTTGTTGACCAGATGGCTCAT
Organism: Bacidia rubella; assembly: GCA_032158265.1. Lineage (NCBI taxonomy): Eukaryota > Fungi > Ascomycota > Lecanoromycetes > Lecanorales > Ramalinaceae > Bacidia > Bacidia rubella. The sequence goes on along the minus strand of JAVTIF010000023.1, from coordinate 271,382 downwards.
TGTCTTGCTACAACAGGTGCAGGCAACGTTAGTCAACGGGTGCGAAGAGAGGTGCGGCTTTACTTGGAGGACGTACTGAGCTCCATCCTGTCTTGTAGCCTGCTGGTGGGCCACTGGCCTGTCACCGAAGCACAGTCGCCGTTGTCAGCGCGGAGTAGCTAGAAAGCAAGACAGCTGCGAGCAAGGTGGACTTCATGATGGTGCTAATTGATATTCGTAGAAAATATGATTTCACTGCGAATGTACGGAAGGATGGCTTTCTTAATGAGAAGTCTTGGAGAAGGGTTTGAAATGGCCGAGGGAAGAGCAGGGCATCAGCGGACGGGCTTCTTTTATACATTGATTTTCTGAATGATAAAATCCCTGATCCTCTAGACGGTTCCTTCTGAACCACTAGGATGTACACTCCACGACGAGTAGTACGGAGTATGCTATCATGTCTGTGGATGGAACCTCTAGTGCTACCAGCCTTGACGAACATACGAGCTGCATTGGAGTCTCTCGACGAATGGGCGAAAGACCTCAAGCACTCACGAGAGAGAGGTTCCGTTCCTTGTTTCGTGTGGAAGACTTTGATCGTCCCTCATCCATCAAATCGCTTTGAACGAGGCTGTGTATGGGATCCGCCTTCAAAACAATTGGCAGCCGTCTTGAGGTGAGATCACTCATCCCTATCTAGTGGTCGCCTCGAAGCATTTACTGTCCCCTAAAGATTCTGGAGGACAGGAGCTAAGCAGGAAGCGGTGCGTCTAGGTGGTGGGATCACGAGCCGAGGCTGGCACGGGATTTGTAATTGAAATCTCCGTGAGGGTGTGATGAGCTCCCATAGGCATCAAGGGTGGTTTTTGTACCAGACTGGTATATTCTGAGGACCCGCTTCACCAGTTGTTTGAAAGTGGTTGAGTCATGAGCTTGAAGGAGGCTGCGACTGGTTTTTACGCGATAACCCCCACGTGATCGAGAAAAAAAGCCTGACCATGAATGACATCGCGATTAAGCGAGGTAATCGCATGCAGGCGAGCGGTAGCACTCGTCAAGAAATTCGAGACAGGAAATCCCCAGGCAGCATAATCCATCATTCAGTGGCGAAGCAAATCTCCGAACATTGGGAATGGGACGGCACGCTCAGCCCAGCTGCCGTCCTCAGGCCGCCTTTGTAACATCCCGCGTCACGGCGCCTGACATGAAACAGGCCTAAGGAAGATGAGGCACACCACAGATTGTCTTAGTGGTGTAGCAGGATTCAAACTGCTTGGGAGCGGCCGATGGATTGGGCATATCAGCAGTTCAGCTCTCCGCTCAATTCTAGTTCCTGACCTGAATGGAAGCCAGGTCATTGCACCAAAACAAATTTCAGTGAGTCCGGTTCAAAGCTGTAGACCGATGAGGACCAACAAATCGGCGTGATTCAGAAGCTGACTAGCACTGCGAGCATCAACTTTACTCTTTGCAACATTCTTTAAGACTGATGTGTCTGCATCTTGGCGTCGAATGCTTCTGCATCGCCACCAGTATCCACTGAAGCTCGCAAGTCAGTGTTGCACTGCCTGCTGTCAGCTGTCAGACTGCATTGTGTGTCCAGCATGCCACTGTCAAGCATGCCATGCGCTCCATCTATTCGTTCAGACAATTCTCCTGCAGTGAGGGTCGTGTTTCCGTAGACTACGCATGACAACATACTAGTCATCGTTATCAATAGATAGCTCCGTTACTTGGAGGATTGTCAAAATTGCGAAGCTGGGTAAGCGTCGATTCATTCGCGCAGCAGGATGTTTTTCAAGATACAAATCTATAGGGAAGGCATGATTTGAAGTGATCAGGTGTATTGATCAGTCGTGATGACCAATGATTTGAAAGGCGGCATAGAAGCCAGCCACGAGTTCAGCATCTGCTTTGCGTTTGGTGGTCAGAAGACCCAGACGCAATGACCTGATTAAAATTGTTTGCCCAATATTCATCGCATTTCATTTGGTAGAATGAGATCACTCGGTATATTGTGTGAGTATCTAACCAGAACTTTGATTGCTTAAGTTTTCTTTCGAAAAGAAATCATTTGGATTTAATGTGTTTCGAGACGCAAAAGGCAACAGTGGAAAGTTGGAGGTTCATCGCAGCAATACGGAAGAATATCAAGGCATTAGCGTAACGCTCTTTATACACACTCAAATTGCGTGTTGTAGAAGCAGATATCAACCGCCTGTGTGTCTCACAGCATCCCAATGTGGATAGCGATCGTAAAGAGTGCTTCGCAATTCTTTCTTACTAGCGTTAAGTTGGCTGTCTCAATGGATGTCCCTACTTGAGCGACGAAGAGGTAAGTACTTCCTGCGAAATAGTTTGTTGACGATCATTTTGTTCCGCGGTCTTGCGACCTCAAGGCTCGAATGATATTTGGCTTGGAATGCTTCGTCCACAGAACGTGCCGCAACTTCCAAGAACAGTTACTCGCAGTGATACTGAGCACTGTGTTGCAAGCTAGACATCCTCTGTGTTAAATTCCTGTCAGAGAATCGTTTCATTGTGCATTCCCAGCCATGGTTTTGGATCGAGCAAAACCACGTTCTCCGACACTACCGCATCCCCGGGAACCCACAATGTGGTGACATACACATTCCCCGTGGCCACCGGAAACGACTTTCCCGTCAATTGCTGCGGATAACACGTACCGATGACAGCAAAGCCAGCAGTCACCATGTTAAGCATAGTGAAGTTGTCTGATTCCGACAACCGGTCTATGGCGTTATCGACATGTATTTCACAATGATTGCGGTGCTTTTGCCAAGGGTACAGGCGACGGAATTGGAACCCTATGGGCAGTTTCACAGCTTTTACGTCGAGGGGACTGACGTTGCGGCCCCAAGTCCTATAGAGGTCTTTTCCTGGCTGGTCCCACTCATTGTAGATATCGTCAAGGACGTTCTGGCAGTCCTGTCGTGGTGCGAGTATCGGTGCGCCGATGCATTGTAGTCGACTATCATCTAAAGTAGAGCGAGTGAAGACTAAAGAGGAGAACATCAACATGATACAAGATTGAAGCGGCGTCATGGTTGAGATAGTTTGGGGCCGAGCTTGAGTTAAACGCTATGGCAGAAACAAATGCTAGAGTTGAGGTATTGAGCAGCTTTCGGACTTAGCGATTGCTTATCATGAGGTCTGAGACACATGAACATGCTGATCCAATCGTGAGAGACACTGCTCCACGCGAGCATCATGGGTTTCGCACGACAAGCGATGCGAGGATCAACCGCAAAACCTGTCTGCATTATGCAATTTAGAATTCGAAGATACCCTAGATTCTGTTCGAGATTCATTGTTGCTGGTGATACCAAGCACCTCATTATAGGTCTTTGAAATTGTGCATTAGAGGATATGCCAACGAGATTATATCTCTGTGAGGTGGACCTCGTAGCTCTGAAATAAGCTCACATGTCTCGCCTTCGATCATGGAGTTCCTATCTCGTCTTTTAAAATGTTCTTGGGATTCAAGAGAATTTGAACGTGGAGTATGAAGAGCTGCTTAGCAGTCGTCCACGCTCTATAAATCCGTTCGAGAGGTATAGGACTTCAACAGCCAACACCAAAAAGTCATTTTCCACATGTGACCCTTCCGCCGCCTGGTCCGTCTTCACTGAATATTTGCGCAACTGCAGCAAGGTCTACCTCCCATACATTACAGTCTTGACGAGTTGGATACTTCTTGAGATTGAAGAAAGCCGGAAAAAGCAGCATGGCGTCATCGGTAGGAATATAAGTGGCAGGTACTTTCGAGTCAGGTCGATATGCTGCTCCCCATTCCCTTGGAAGAGGCTCTGCGCTGTCAGCACGCCCACAGTAAATCTCAAACGAGTTCGGACGTGGTTCGTTGTTATTTGAGGTTCCTACCACAACATCCACCATTGCACGAGATAATTCTGCTATTCGGCCTCTTAAGTAGGTGCCTTTCAAGAATGTTCAGAAAGCATCACGTCTCTGAGAGTGTGTGCGAGCTTTTTGGATGTCATCCAAGATTTCGTTGCTGCAAGTCCAAGCACATCTTCAAAGATGCGCTAGACTTGAACAATCTAATCACCAAAGGCATAGACCAGGACCAGACAAAAGCTACGACTCCTTCTCAATTTGCCATGGGTTCTGAATTCTTCGAGTGACAAAAAGACACAATGTAAGCTCTGAGACGACAGAAACACACGCACCCACAAAATTGTGATAGATAAATGTTGAAATATTCAAACATCACAGGATCACTTTGCAATTGCGTTTTGGCCTAGTGGGTGAATTCATACAATAGACCACCAAGTTATCGTTATTCAGGATAGGTGTTAAGTGCTCATAGGCGTTGGCAGCTCAGCGACAAGAGATAGCGTGCCTGTAAGCCTTAATGATCTAAATCCCAGCCTCCCTCTTTCTGTCAACACTACAGCTTTTCCTCATGTTCTGCTAGAAACTCTTGGATAAATATTAGATGTATCCGACCAAACCGAACGAGTGGCTTTTGGCGACGACTCGATGGATGCATATCCACGGTCACAATGGCAGCTGCGGTAGAGAGGCAGTCAGTGTACATCGCTTTCAATTCTGTCAACGTCTGACAGACTTGAGCAAGAAGAGAATGATGAAAGAAATTTATCGCCACAGCAACTTGGTAATCATGGATTAAGCTAGGCTCAGTCTGGCTTAGCTCAGGGGATTCGATGAGGCGCTGCGATTGGTCGGGCAAATCAGCATCGCTGATTAAGATAGAGCTAGCTGTTTCACCAATATTTAGCAGCAATGTTAGCAATCACTTCCTCTTTCTTACGCTTGACGGGCCTATTGATCATTCAAAATCTTCATTATCAAGAGCACGTTGGCGCTGGCTGTTCATGTATCTGCTGCTGCATTCTTCGGACAGAGATGCTGTGTGCCTTGACAATGCAGTCATGGACTGTGCCGGTAACGGCTCCAAAAGCAATCTACTAAGGGAGTAACCAGGCTGCGGCGTAAGGTTCACGACCTCATTGCTAGTGGCAACAAGCCCAACATTACTGAGCCTCTTGCAGTCTGTCGCACCATCGTTTGCAACATGTCCAAGCATTCCTTGCGGTTTTCGCATTCCAATATCTTTCGCATTGCATGCTTGTGAATTACTGATTGCTTGAGCAGCTATGTTTCACTTGATCACTGTCATTCTTTTGCCTTTGTAGTCGCAACCCCCTCTTTCACAACACAGGGACTGTATATCCCTTCCTCAGCCATGATGTACGAAGATCGTGATGTGTGCGAAGAACGGGAGGTGGAAGACGAGAAGCCGCTCGTCGTGAGCGAAGAGCACACATCATCTGATGACGAAGAACTGCGGCAAATGGCATTGTCACTTGCTGACCTTCTTCGAGCCACTGCGGTTGAGCTCTTCAAAATCGCAAGGAAATTGGCATTCGCTGCCCACAAACGGTCTCCATCACCGACGAGACTCACCTCTCGCATGATTGCCTGCCTTGCTTTCGCAATGGTCATCCCAATATCTCTCTTCCTCCTAATGATGAATCCGAACTTTCATACTCAGCCTACCGCTCTCAAGGCAATGTTCGAAACAAAGCCTGCGCCGCAGAATGTGTGGAAGAAGCCCGAGAATGTCAGGATACATGGCTTCGTGATGTACGGACGACCAAAGACCGCGTCGATCCTGGACTGCTACTTGCGACAAAATCTCGCCGAGAATGGCGGCTGGTTGGACGAAGTGATATGGATCTCCAAGACCGACAACCTAGAGTCCCAGGAGTGGGTAGACGAGATCACGGACGAAGTCCCTGGCTACAGAAAATTGTACGTAGACTTCGGCCTAATCCCACACGATCTCTATGGCGCATACGGAAAGATCTACGAACTCTATCTCTCGGATGACCCAGATATCATCTACATCAAATTCGACGATGATCTAGTCTGGCTCGGCCCCAACGCCATCGAAGAGATCGTGACAAGTCTCATCGAGCACCCCGAGGCCTACGTGATCATCGGCAATCTGATAAACTCCGCCGCATTCGGGTGGGCACAACACCACACCGGCGCAATCCACGAGTATATGCCTGAGAACGACTTACCGAAACACGTAGACACAGCATCCTACGGACCAAATGCGTGGCGAGCTTCCGCTTTACCCACATACCAACCTGATCCCGACAAGCCCATCCATGACCTCGAGTACCAGCCCAAAGACGAACACTACCCCGTCCCAATCGGGTCGCAGTACGGTCCACCATTCAAAAACCACCGGTGGCTACCCATCCGCCGGAACGGGACAGAACTACCTCACACACCAATCTGGCACACCGAGAACGACGCCTGGGGCTGGGACCTCTTCCACTGGCAAGCCGCCGTCCAAAAACACATGTCGCTCTTCCAAAACGTCGAAGACTCCACCCTCTGGAAATACCACTTCGCGAACCAAAACGACGGACTATGGAACATGCGACACGAGCGGGGGAACATAAATTTCATCGCGCTCTGGGCCAAGGATCTGGCTGATCGACCGGTGAATGACGATGAGTTTGAGATCACGGTGACGGTGCCGCAGGAGACGGGGCGGTGGGCGTATATCCAGACGAGGGCGATGGCGGCGCATATGGCGTTTGAGAGCCAGGGGCAGGTTTATAATAGTGATGTGTTGACGAGGTATCGGGCGATGGCTAATGAGTTGACTTGTTCGGCGGTGGGGAAGGTTTTGGAGGTGCCGGAACGGGAGGGGGATCTTTATCATGTTTATAATCATACAAATCCGTATGATTTGAAGGAGTTGACGGAGTGAGTGAGGGTGTGTGACAAGCTGAAGAATTTCGGGGGTAGAATAAGCAGGGCGAAGAAGCTGCGGCGAAGCTGGGGCCAGACTTTGAGACCTTTTATCGACTTGATTACCATCACAACGATTGCCAATACGATTCAGCGAAGGAAATGAAAGTCAGCGTCAGACATTCACTCCCAGAAAGCAGAATGGGGCCACTGCTGCAAGATCCAATCCCCAAAATACAAGGAGTGCTTTCGAGCTGCACTGTCAGCTGTCTGGGGACATTGCGATGCTACGCCGCCATGATTCATCCACCACGAAACACCAGGCCGCCCACCTTGGGGTCGGAGACGATATTCACCATAGTACATCTCGTATCATGAGGATGTTCCATGCGACAAAAAGAGGTCTGCATGAGGAGACTATAGTCGAATTCGGCATGAACATCGTCATCAGGATAAGACGTGATGAGTTCATTTGAGTGACGAAGTTCGCGGTGTTTGGGGATCAGGTGAGCTTTTTGAAGGAGGTGCTACCGTGGCTGGATGGGAATGAGGGGGTGGAGAGGTATGCGTCTTTTGAAGCTTTTGAGGGCCATTTCGATGAAGAGGGAGGGATTGAGTGAGGTGGGAGAGGTGTATGTGAGCTGAGCAGCGGGGAAATATAGAGTGGGGGTCTGGTAGAGGTTTGAAAGGTCTCTGAGAAGAAGTTTTTCCGTTGGATTTCTGTTGCAGCTGATGCTGCGAATAGATGGTTGATCATTCAGCTTGAAGCAGCAGACAACAGGTTGGGCCTCGATAATCACTGATATTCAACATCTAGTGTTCTCCTATATATGCATACTTGTCCTGACCTAGGAATATAATAATGCCTCCTCTAAGGGACACTCTGAAGAGTCTTTATTTCATAAGGCCGCGTGTCTTGCTTTCGTTTCTTTGCATACGACAACCTTAATATCCAATGAATGTCAATTAGTTGTTCCCCTAGAGAGTCATATTGGCGAAAGCTTCATGCGTTCTTCATTCGCCAGGGGCTGCCGTCTCAGAAAGCCATTGCAATATTAAGGATCAGATCTTGATAAGGAAATGGTCCTTCAGTCAGCGTGAGATTGAATGATCAAGGAGCTGGCGAAGTCCATGGATATTCCTTGCCAGTGGGATGTGAGATAGTAGGTCAGTTGGAGAAACCTATGGTGAGACAAATAGCAGGCTTTGCTTGATGCGCTGTGCCGTGTTTGTTTGAGGCTGATTACTGCGTCTCAACATGCCAGCGGTGTATCCGTGCGATGACACTGAGTACAATTATTCAGTGAGTAGAACAATCACAAGAAATATCAAAGGGCAATTGACGTGGAGAGTAGATGGTATTTCGATGGTAGAAGTTGACAGTATAGTTCCCAATATAGCGGCAATCCCCAACTGTGGCACAGTGGTGTGGCTGGTGTTGTTGTCTTGGCGGATGATCCTGGCACGAAGTCTAATCTTATCCTTCTTTTTCTTTTTCTTTTTCTTTTCTGTCTAACTTCTCAACCCACGGCTACGGCTCGTGGTCAAACGTAGCGTAAAACACTAAGTCGAGGGCTTTATCACCTATTGACAAGATGAGCATGGTGTTTCTATCGTGTCCATGTAAGTCATGGACAGTAGAAAGTCATATAGAATGAATTACCGCAGCATGCAACAACAGTCCGTGCCTCAGATGGCAAGTGTCCTCAGACTAACTGTTGGCGTCAGACTCAAGCCTCTCTGCCCGTTGTCTCTACAAACGTCGCTTATACTATTACGTTGCCACCAATGCTTGCGGCACCCACTGTTTCAAGGCATGGCCTGTCAGATTGCTTTTAATTAGGTGAGTTTTGTGTCATTTCAGCTAAGATGTCCGAAATGTTGCGTTATATGTCATCGCCCCGCCTTGAATTCGTGTGCCATCACTGTTTCTCTTTCTCGTGGTATCGTCATACATCATCTCAATATGGTAGACTTTGTCGATAATGGTAGTCGGAGATCGTCGGCCGATTGCGAGGCCATGTCCTCTTCTTCTACAGCATATGGAGAGGAAGAGCCAAAAACCATGGACACAGAAGAAGATGACGAACACTCCTCTCTCATGAACCACCCCACAGGCTACATATCAAGATTTTCGCTATACAAATCAGCAGTGATGGCGGCCATTCGAGAAGAGATTGCGTGGACACAAGCCCACTCAGCAGGGAGACGATTTCGTAAAAGCATCTGCATAGCCCTTACCGTCATTTCAATCCTCGCCATCTGCCTTTTCTATTCTAGTCGAGATACATCTCAAGCCATACGACCAGAAATACAGCAAGCCAAGGTACCGCCACTTGAACTGGGCAATCAATCTCCTCCAACGCAGTCCTCCACAGAATCTTCTCCGGAAAAGCCGCTACTCGACTCTACGCCAACCAAGCCAAAAGACGTGAAGATCATCGCGTTGATTCCCTCAGGACGTCGCGACAACCTAGAGATACTCGACTGCTACCTGCAAAAGAACCTCGTCAAGAATGGCGGATGGCTAGACGAAGTGCTCTTCGCCATCAACACCGACAACGCAGACGACCTCGCATGGATCGACCGAGCAGTCGCGACCAACGATGAATATAAGAGCAGAGAACTCGGCATATCAGGCATCGCATTCGATACCTACTATAATATGTACAACAAGACCGTCGAGCCTGGCCACATCTACCTCAAAATCGACGACGACACCGTCTGGATCGATGACAACGCGATCCAAGAATCCGTCTCTACCCTCCTCGCTCACCCAGAAGCTTTTCTCATATCCGCGAACCTGATCAACGGCGTCGAACAAGCATGGCTGCACTTGCACAGCGGCGCCATCCACCCATACCTCCCCGAGCCCACCGAACCAAAGAATGCTCCTCCCGCCTCCTACGGCCCGTTCGCATGGCGCCCCTCCGAGCTCCCCACCTACGACGGCGCGCTCGAATTGAACGGCACTCTCCTCCCCGGCTTCGCAAAAGACAACGGCTACGAAGAAGTATTCTTCGAAGAAATGACATCACCCTACCCGCACCACCGGTGGCTCCCACTACGAGACCCATCCCTACTCCCCCTAACACCAATCTTCCACGCCCAATACGCGAAATACGCCCCACAATTCTCGCACTGGCAGCACGCCGCCCAACAGCACTACTCGCTCCTCCAAAACATCGAGGCCTCCGAGCTCTGGCGGTACGATTTCGGGGGTCGGGACGGCCTATGGAATACGCGGTACGACCACGCGAACATCAATTTCATCACGTTCCGCGGGGATGACTTGATAAAAGCGCTGGAGATGCTGCCGCTGCCTGAGGGGTGGAATGATGAGTGGCATTTCACGATGAATGCGCCGCGGGTGTTGCGGAAGCAGGTTTATGTTGCGACGAGAGCGCTGGCTTCGCATTTTAGCCAGGCGTTGCAAGGGGTGGGGATTGCGGAGACGGATTTGTTGGGACGGTATAGGGCTTTGGCTAATGAGCGGGTTTGTAGACGGGAGAGACGGATTTTGGGGATTTTTAATGGATGAGTGGGGGGTTGCGTTGGTGTTGATATGGATAGAAAGGGCGTTTGGATTCAGATATGATACCCACCAATACAAGTGATTTCCTTTTAGGCTCCATAGCCATCTCTTCCCATCAACTCACACCACCCCCTCCAATCCCCCCACCCTCCCCCCTCACACTCCTCACGACCTGCACACCCCCCAACTCAATCCTCCTCCCCCCCCTGCCCCCGCTCCCCCCTCCCCCTCCCCCTCCCTCCACCAAAAACACAAGCGCATACAACTCCCCATACCTCCCTTCCCTCACCGTCCTCAGCACCACATAATCCAACGCATCCAACACATGTACGTTCCTATAAAACGGCTCCTCGACGATCCGTCTCGGATCGGCGATGGCGACATTCATAGCTAGGATGCAGTCGTCGGGTTGGAAGTGGTTTGAGATGGCGATGTCGGTAGGGGAGAGGATGGCGAGGTAGCCGTAGACGGAGGCGAGGAGCCAGAAGAGTTCGCGGGAGGGGATTGGAGGGGTTGGTGGGGGGGGAGGGGGCAGGTATGTTAGTGTTACTTGGATCTGGGAGTTTGGGGCGCTGAGTAAGGGTGGGGTGGAAGGACTGGTGGTGAGGGAGAGTGCGTTGGTGGTATTATCCCCCAACATCGGGACAGGCTCGTTTCCCTCGGCGCCCAACCTCATGAACTTCACGAACCCAACACTCCGTCCATCATACTCAGGCGTAAAGCCATAGTCTGTCAACGTCTGCAATTCTTTGAAGAAGCCGACGGCCTGGACGAGCGTCCAGATGAGGAAGCGGCGCTGGATGGGCGATGCGTGGCCACCTTCGTTGGGGCCGCGGAAGAAGATGCCGATTTGGCGGTTGGGGAACTCTAGTGTTTGGCTGGGTTCGATGTCGAGGAAGGGGAGGCGGGCTTCGTGGGCGAGGGTGTTGAGGGCGGCGAGATAGCCTTCTTGTGTGGGGATGGGGGTTGTGCCGGGGTGGACTGTGTAGGAGAAGCGTGGGTCGGCGAAGTCGGTTGAAAAGTTGGTGGCTGCGTTGATTGGTGGGTTGTTGTGTTCTGATGATGGTGGCGGTGGGAGCGCTGTGATAGATATCGGGAATAGGGAGGTGGTTAGAAAGGTGGTGGTCGAAAGAAGGGAAAAGATCTTCATCATCTGGAAGCTAAAATTAGCGAGATCGATGGAATGGAAGGTTAAGTAGGGAGAAGACAATGAACACGCCAGCCTTTGCCGAACAGCTCGATACAATGCAGATACACAGGCGCTTGCGTCAGTCTCGGATCATGCAAGACACGCAGATGCGAATCTAAACATACTTATTCGCGCACACGTTCAATTACTGACCCTGGGATGATGCCACTCTCGTAGACATCTCTTATCCCTTTCAACAGAGAAAGAGGGCAACAATCATGTCAGGTAGTAGATTTCAATACATGGTACAGTCTGTAGGATGACGGAAGATTTGCGGGAGATAAATACAAGCGAAGTCGGCTTATCGCGACTACGTCCTAGATTATTCGTAGGGCACTACTTCCTCCAAGACAGGAAAGTGAGGAGAATGCATTAGTGAAAAGAGAGATCTTGAACATCAGCAACAAATGGACGATGTGCAAGACAGGAAGCATTTAATGCGGTGCAGTGAATTTTTGCATTGATCAATGACTATGCTAATGCCGTATGCTCGTTAAAACCCTCCCAAACCCTTTTGGGAAAAGGAAGGGAAAGAGTCATGCGGTCTTTTAACGGTGTCCGCCACCCCTGCTCGCCTGCATTCCGTACTTGCATCCCGTTTATTCGATTGATAGCGAGGTGATGAGTGAACGTATTTCGATGCACGATATTGTAGAAGTCTGATGGACAGTCAACTCAGAGTCCGATTCCGAGGTCCAGTGTGGAGGTCCAAAGTAGATACAGAGTCCAGAGTGCAGGAAGTCCAGTCTAGAGAGCCCAGCACGACGTTCGAGCCGAGAGTCCAACCCAGAAGCTTAGTATAAGAGTCCAATTGAGAACGGGGCTATTGATTAGTATATCGAGAGAATTTGCCAAAAGGCAATATATGCCTATCCAAAGAGAATGGGGTATCCTCGAGAAAGCTTGCCCAAATAGGGTGAGTAGGGTATCCAGAGAGAATGGGATGCCCAGAAAGCAAGAATGGGGTATCCAGGGAGAATTGGGTAACGATAAATTTGCCAACAGGCAATGAATAAGGTATCCAGAGAGAGAATGAGGTATCCAGACAGAAGGAATGGGATATCCAGAGAGAATGAGGTAACTATATATTTGTCTAAAGACAATGAATGAGGTATCCAGAATGAAGAATGAGGTATCCAGAGGGAGAATGGGGTATCCAGACATTTGCCAATAGGCAATGAATGGGGTATCCAGAGAGGGGAATGAGGTATCCAGTAATGTTGCCAACAGATCCTAAAAGTGGTATCCAAAGGTCAATGGCCAGGTGGCTTGAGTGCTATGGAGAATATCGTGCGAAGTACTCGGATTCTAGTCCGACAAGGTCGCGAATGAGTCTCAATCAGACCTATATTATCAGACGAATGACTTGATTGAAAGCAAAGACTTTGGAGAAGCGACTTACGAATGAAGTGACGGTCTTGATACATTATCCATGATAAAACGCAGCGACTTCCTTGCACGTTTGTGACGGGGCAACATCATTTTTGATGTTCTCGTGCGTGATAGGATCTTTGTCGGCATTCATGATGACCTTGATGGCAGATCCCACCTGCAATCTGTAGAGGCAGACCGTGTTCGAAATTGCTCTGACCAGCATCCTTACAAGTCAGACAAGGGAGCTCATCCGTAACGAGCTTCGCGTCGATGCTAATGCGGGGATTCACACGCAAGCTTTGGCAGATAGGTTTTATCGTTGAGCGGGCCGAAATGTGTACTCTCTGGCAGTCCTTGTCTTGACACCGACGCTTCATATCATCAGTTAAAATCCATACTCAAACCGAAACAGATTGAAATAACTAACCTTGTCTTTGCCTTGCAGACAAAGGATGTTGAACCCGGCCTCTTGGCATGACTGTTCATCCGGGCAAGGGTGACCTTGTAGTGCACATGGACAAATTTGCCAGTAAAATAGCCAGTTTGCGTGGTGTGTAAATCCTTGCCAATTCTTCACGTGACGTGGCTGCTTCAGACCAAAGTGATGTTTGTAAGGCTTGAAGATGTCCTTAGGAAAAAGATGGTTCATGTCAAAATGAAAGAGATCGATGCGGAAGGACGGTGTATTTGATGGCAATTTGATCTCTTTGCGGGCATCTGCGCGTGTAACTGCAAGTCGCTTGGCACTCTGTCGCTCTGTCAAAGAAGGGACCTTTGGTCGTTTGTGTGGATGATTAGCAGAGCTGGGTTCGCAAGAATGCTTGCGTGACTTAAACCCGCTTGCATGTGACAGTTTAAGTAAGGCCGAGAGAGGTTTCGTAGTATACTGGACATGACGAGGAGGCCCAAGCTGTTTGCTGCTGTTCGGAACAGCCAAAAATGCTGTAGATTGGTCGCTTAGTCTGTCGTCGTTGTCGTTTCCGGGAAAATCTTCTATTGTAGAAGGATCTTGAGTCTTCGAGCGGTTTCCAGCAGGATCTCGAAGGGGACTGGGGCCCACAGGATCTTGAGGGGGAATGGGGCTCACAGGACCTCGAAGGGGATTGGGGCCAACAGGATCTTGAGGGGGAATGGGGCTCACAGGACCTCGAAGGGGATTGGGACCAACAGGATATCGAGGAGGAAAGGGGCCCGCAGGCTGTAGTTGATACAGGTCTGAGGGATCCTCGAGATGAATGGGGCCTGTAGGACCTTCGAGGGGAAAGGGGCCTGTGAGACCCTCAAGAGGAAAGGGGCCTGTAGGACCTTCAAGGGGAAAGGGGCCTGTGAGACCCTCAAGAGGAGAGGGGCCTATGGGACCTCCGAGAGGAAAGGGGCCTGTGGATTCTCTAGTCGCATCTGCAGGTTCTCCAAGAGGATTGGGGCCCGCAGGATCTTCAACAGGATTGGGGCCCGCATGTTGACATGGCTGTGTAAGGCCTGCAGGATGTTGAAGAGGAACGGGGCCTGCGGGATCTTGGAGAGGAATGGGGCCCGCATGATGCGTACTTGTAGAAGGCTCTTGACTTAAAGCGATCCGATTGTGTCGACTATTTGTAAGGTGAGAAAGTGGTGAAGAGGCTACTAAGTGTTGGCGGACGTCGTTGACTGGGAAAGCCGGTTGGGATTTGGACGTTGGTAGAGGAGCTATGCCAGCTTGCTGTTGGGAAGCCAAGTTCACAATATCAGCCTATGAAAAGCGTCAATATCTTCACTTGTCATTCTCCTCTTATCCAACTCACGTTACACTGAGGGCTCTTGAGATATTCCATGATTTCCTTAAAGTCTCGTTGAGCCGACGTCTGAAAATTTCTGCGTAGCTCGGTAGCTGTATCTGAGAGGTCTGCTTGCGTCTGATTCAAGATCAGTAATTAGGTAGATATAATTGAAATCATCTTTGACAAACCTGTATAAAAACGTCGCGACTCCTAATAGATAGCGTAGCACCCTTTGGCCCGACCTCTAGGCGAAAGAGGTTTTTGTCAACGATGCCCATGATGTAGTGCCAGATGTTACTGAGCAGCTTGCTCTTAGTAGAAATGTGAGGAGAGCGGCGATAAAATGTTGCTAAAGGCTGCTGGAGTCAGTTACTACAAGATGTTGGAGAAGGAAGAAAAGACGGGGGAGGGACGACTTTAATATAGGGAACGCACCTTACACAAGAATTAAGTCACATCACCGCATGTCGTCAGACGTTGCGCGGAGGCCAACGACACAGTGGCGAAGAGTGGAGCCCGCATGTGAATTTACAACCTGGCCTTGCCGAATGCGGGAAGTGCAATGTGGTTGACACTCCTCTTTTCTGCGGTCGATACAGGTGCCAGGCCTGCGTTGGGAGAAGGTAGGCGAGATGCTACTGTGGCGTTGACGTGTCAACCTGAGATGCCAGTCATAGTTACGGCAGCCGCTACCGTCCTGGGTCAGTGTGGGTTCGTGGGTAAGACAAGATATGCTAGTAACGAACCAAGCCTCTTCAAGTGTCGAGCCTTCTTTAAAGCGAAGCAGGGGAGCTGCTTCCGTGGCGTTCCCATGTCGATGTGATATACTATTCACAGCTGTATTCGCAGGCATTGTGATAGCTAGATGTTGAGTTCGTGGCTAAGACAACATCTGCTAGAGTGTTAGCTAAAGCTAGGTGTTATTCGATTTCGATGCCACTTACCAGCGTTATAACGTGAAGTGATGAGAATGTGTTAGGATGAAGAAGAAGTCCAGAGTTGTGCGACTCCGATATGTGAGTCAAGCTAAGCTCAATGAGGCTTAGCGCCTCTTCCAAGCGAGCATGACGAATCTTAATGCAACCGCATGTTTTCTCCTACTGTAACACCGCTGACACTTGCTCAACACGCGCATGTATTCTAGCGTTTGAAACGCTAGTGATGGGCATAGTGTTAAGCAAGAACGTTGTGTGACATAGCGTTTGTTTTGCATGTTGAAGGGCAGGATGTACCATTGTGTCCGAAAGGTTGCTGTCCTCTACATAAGGTAGTATAGCTTTGACATAAAGACATAAATGCAA
Organism: Bacidia rubella; assembly: GCA_032158265.1. Classification (NCBI taxonomy): domain Eukaryota; kingdom Fungi; phylum Ascomycota; class Lecanoromycetes; order Lecanorales; family Ramalinaceae; genus Bacidia; species Bacidia rubella. Next base: position 255,467 of record JAVTIF010000023.1, on the reverse strand, counting down.
CTCAAAATGTTGCGAGCTCAAATACAGAAAAAGAGCACCCACTTTACATCTCTATGCGCTCTTAACCAGCGTAACAGGCGGAACATACTGCGCCCGTCCCCTCACCACATACCAAACCGCCGAAAAGACCATAACCACCCCAAAAATGAGGATCCCCCAATTCATATCCGCAGCAGTGGGCAACGGACTCATTGGGAAGAAACTCATTACAAAGCTGACGACCAGAAAGACCAGTGCCGCATCGTTCACCATACCGCCCCATTTCCCCAGACTCCATCGTCGCGGAAGTAATTTCTCACCACGTAGCCGCTTGAGGCGAATGCAACCGATCGAGCAGATGTAGGAGAAGAGGAGGGCGGCGTTTGAAACGGAGAGGATCGCGCCGAGGGCGACGTCGGAGCCAAAGTTGATGCAGGTAAGTGCGAGAGAGAAGGCAAGGACTGCGATTAGGGAAGTGAGGGGTATATCACGGTGGACCTGCATCGATGGGCGTCAGTCTTTGGCCTACGCAGAGGTATACAGGGGGATCAAAGAGGCGAGAATCGGAAGGGAGACTTACAAGCCGGATAGTTGCAGAGAAAGGGAAACCATTGTCTCTCGCAAACGCCCAGACTTGGCGCGAGGTGGCAGTCATGCAGGAGATTGTACCGACGAGGTAGAGAACGATAAGAGTGATGGTCAGGACAGCTGTACCCGCGAACGAGCCAGTGATGTTGTAGAGAATTTGGATGACGGGCACGCCAGTGGGGGATTCGAGAACGGACTCGACATCGCCAATGCAGAAGCAGAACGTTATCATCATAATCATACCGAGGACAGCATTTGCAGCTGTTGCCCAGACCATGACTGATGGGAGGACTCTTGAAGCGTCCTTGACTTCTTCAGACATGTGAGGGCCGGCGTCTGGGCTGAGAAAACACCAAAGAGGCGCGGTGATGCCGACAAGCGTTGAGAGGCCGAGGTTTCCCCATCCACCGTTGTCTTCGAACTTGGTAAAGACGTCTACGGCAGATGCATGGTCGCTCATTGCCCAGAAGAGGATGAGGAAGGCAAAGAAGCCGGCAACGTGGAGGACGAGGATTGCTTGCTCGATCTGCGGGAGATACCTCGGGAGGAAGATGTTGACGGCAGCGGCAATAAGTAGTATCGCCATGATGAACAGAGATGTTTGCCACAATTGCGCCACATCAGCCTCTTCATTCTTCAGAATAATAAGTCCTTGGATCATCTGCGACGTGATCTGAGCAGCAGCGGGGTTCCCGGTCACCCAGCCGAGACAGCAACACCAGCCTGTCTCCACATCAGTCTCCGAAATAGTGCATCAGAAAAAGCGGAGGCTCACCGACGATATAGCTCAACGTTTTCTGTACCGATGGCGGCGCAAATTCCGAGACCCAATGATACTGCCCTCCTGCTGTTGGCGCCATGGACGCCATTTCAGCCATAGAGCATATCATGCACATGATGCCCGCAATGACGAACACCGTGAGCCAGATCATGCCTGCAGTACCGCCATTGATGAGACCGTATTGGGCGACAACTAAAGTGCTTTCCCAACTAGTTTGCAGGATCATGATGAAGCCGGCGATTGATATGAAATTGAAGTTGCGCTGTGTCCAGTAAGCATTGCTGGTAGCAAGATTGTAAGAGCCTGACCCGTAGCTGTTGAACTTTCCCCAGTCTGTCCATGTCGAGCACATCTTCGGTCGTTCCTCCCTTCTGCACTGTACTATCATTGTCGAGCCCGCCTTCGATAGATGTGACGACGACATTTGATTCGTGCTTGTCGTCCATTGTTTTGCTTCTAGAGCCTAAGGGTAATGAAAATGGTGGGGTAAGAGAGAAAACTGAAGCGCCACAGGGCAGAAGATTGCGATCTGGGAAGTCCTTCTTACAAGAGGCAGCGAGGCCATATGTCGTGAGTGCTGCACGCTTTCGTACGAAGCGGTGGGACGAAGTAGAGATGCTGCACCTAACAACTGCACTTAGAGGAAAACCAAGCATCTCTCATACTGAATTCGCAAACGATCGGCTAGATAAAGTCCGGGCCCAGTACGGTCGAAGCATGAACAGACAGCGGAGTCCAGACTGCGTTGAGGCTGCTCCATTGGTCGATAGACTTAGTAGCTGCATGAAGCGGCCTCGAAGCAATCCGCTAAGGCCAATCATGCATGCCGCGAAGTGGGATCAAAGCCCCGCATTTTGCAGCCTGTCTGGGCCAGACCAGGTCGAAAGCTGGTGGAGCCCACATCAGACCGAAACCAGCATTGAGAGAAAGGCATTAGTCCGGCGTGTGAAGACGGTAGATGCAAATTGTACACTTTAAGCACGTCGCCCGCTCTTCTTGCCTTCGCCTAATGCAATTGTGGTATAGGTAACGATCTGCGTTTGAATGACCATTGCGCCTGCTATTCTTGACTTCTTCAGCCCATCTTCACGCCGTTCTTGTCCGTCTCATGTCCGTGACCAGAAATGTAGAGGACAACAGACTCTCCAGCTCTTTATGCAGCTTCCCATCTAGGTCGGAAGTAATGAACAGCTGTCCAAACTCATCCGGCTTGACGAATTTTCTCTTCCCACTCTCTGGATCGATCTGCTGTGCTATATCGCTTGTAATGACGAATAAAGCGACTCTCTTGTCCTGCGTTGGGTCGAGAAGCTCGAGCACAGTCTGCGAGGGACCAAGTGTTTGCCAATAGAGGTGGCTTTTTGGACGAGCTTTTTCTGAGTCTGTATTGTCGGAGGAGATGGGGGAGAGCGAAGACCCATCAGTATTAGGGTGGAAGGTTGTGCACCAGTATCTAGATCGCGGCTCTTTCTCGTGCTCTATCGTCTGCAGCATTTGGCCGGAAGCGCTAGTAAGGGTGCAGCTTGTGCGGCTTGGGTTGTGGCGTGCGAAGGCTATCGTTGTCCCAGACTGGTTCGAGCTCTCAGCACTGCTTTTCTTGATGACCGTGATCCCTTCCTCGCTCTTGTCACTGCGTCGGGTCCATCGCAGGCGCGACTTGGAGCTATCCATTATGTAGCACGACTTCACATCGGAAGGGAGGTAGGACGAGGCAGGTGGCTTGGTGATGTTGTTGAAGGAAGTGATTGGCGTGAGTGTGCGCGTCTTTCTGCCTTGACTATGCTGAAGGCGCCATGCTCGCGGTGTATCATCGTCAAGGCAGCAAGGCTGCGGATGAGGGGCAAAGTCATACTCGAGAAGGCTCTCAGAGGAAATCATGGCCGTCGGCGTGGGGCGCTTTGTGGGCTGTTGTTCGAAGCTATGATGCTGAGGCTAAGGATGGTGCGCTTGTAGGTCGAAGTAGTCATGATCTTTGGATGAGATAAGGTAGCGAAAGGAAGGGAACTGTGGTTTGAAAGGCAACGTCAGCTTGTGCGCCAATGCTTGGTGGGCGCTTTTAGTCTCTTAGTCGACGTTTTGACTCACGAGGCACGAGACTTTCGTATGCCCAGAGATGCGGGGTTGGCTGTTCTGTTACCGTTGGTTCGCTGATCGCTGTTAGTAGTCAACTGCAATGAGGCAACATACGAGGGAAAAAAGAAAGATAGGTCGATGTGATGATGGTTTGCAAGAAGTGAGCACACCTCGCTAGTGAGGGTCGATGGGAGATGTTCTTTGCATGAGGCCTGTGTCTCGTGTGAAGAGGCACCGAAGCACAGCGGAATGAGCATGCATCTTCGGCAATGCGCACTGGATTCAGCAAGCAGACGAGACAAGACCCTTCCTTTGAGGTCATCACTGAGTGCTTCCAGCAATAGCGTGACAGCTTCTTTGGACATTCATCTGTCGGAGTATACTCTTGCCAACAGTTAGAGGCTGAGCCAACCGTGTTGGGCTCTCGAAGACCTCGCTCTAGGGTGGAATTCGAGCTCCACCATGCTGTCAGCTGCTCTCACACGTGGAAGCATGCTGATACGGCCGTGCAAGGTCGATGGCTTGGGAGGGAATCGAGAGAAGGAAAATTCAATGAAGGGAAGGAGATGAGTGCCAAGACGTTTACAGTACAGTAACGCTCTAGTCATTAGCGGGTGTATTAATGGAAATCTTAGCATAACGCAAATCTTCTCCTTTGTCTTCTCTTTCTTTCATGCAAGTTCGATTCCTATTGACGAGATGGCAAGGCGAAGCTAAGGGCCTAAGGTAAGCGCCCATGCGTCGAAAGCCTTGCGATTCATCAAAGACAAAAATATCATTACTTCATTCACAACCATTTTCTAAAGTCATCTAATCCATTTCAATTCATTACCGCGTCCAAGATGCGTGACCAAGCACGCTGATGCCCCGCTTCACAATTCATCATTCCCATCCCGGTTCATGTCTCGACATGTCATATCTGCCGAGATTGAGGCCTCGGTGTTCGTTCTGTCTTGCTCCTCCATTTCTTCGTGCTGTGTGCTCAGGGTCGTATCTCTGACCCTGGTATCCATTGGGTTGTCTTCTGTCCTTCTTCCGGCCTCGTCCATGATCATTACCGTTGCCGTTGTCGTAATGGTGTTCTTCTCGGTTCTGGGGATGATATGGAAGATGCGCTCCGTTGTTTGGCTGTTGATGTCTTTGTCTTCCGCGTCCCTCTCGTCCGCCTCGCCGTTCCTGCTGGACTGGATGCGGACCGAGATATTGTTGTCTGGCTGGACCTCCTCCCCCTCGTGGCCCATTTGGTGGGCCTCGATGGGCGTGGTGGGGTGCTCTGGGCTGGTGGGTGTGTGGGGCGCGTGGTTGTGGATGGCGGAATGGCACCACGGCACACGGTAATGAGTCGGCGAAAGGATCGTCGTCCGACTCGGGCTCAGAAGTCTCGGGTACACTAACATGGTTAGTCCACTGTGATCTTTTCCGATTTGTAAATGGTGCTGGAGGACTTGACTCGGCCAAACGTCTCTCGGCAGCAGCCTTGCGCTCGAACTCTTCTCGTTGGAATACCTCAAGTGCAGCGATATCTATCAAGTTCGCGTAAGGCTCGCATTGAATAAGTCCTCGAGCAAAGTTTATGCCAATATTATGTGAGTCTTTGTTGATTAATTCGACCTTCTCTTCAAACGATAGGGTCAGGATGTATTCATATCGCAAATCCCCTCGCCTTTTTTCGGTTTCGGTGATCCCTGGTTCGTAGATGCAGCCAGGCTTATCGCAGCCGCACATGAAGATATCAACGCATTCCGTCATGTTTTTGATTGGATGCTCAGAAAGGCTTGATGCTGTCCAGCAGATTTCAGGCCGTACAGGTTGTTTGCAAAATGTTGGCCTGCGAAGTGAGAAATCTCTGTATTTGAGTGCACAATGAGCCAGGCCCTGAAAGGCGGAGATAATGGACTACCGTCAATGAACATTGTAGAGAAAGAAGGGGCTCTGGTTTCACAATACATTGTGTATCTCGCATAAAGGCCACTTCGGTCTTTGTTGCTTGGCCTCAGCTGGACACACCATGGTAGACTGATTGAACCTCCCCTCCTTTTACGACCCATAGTGCCCGTCCAACAACAGAGTAATCCTTCTTCGGACCAGGAAACGCGTAAAATTCGAGCTGCTAAACTCTGCCAATACTTTTTATCCCTCTACATCGTGCTCCACTCCAGCACTCCTTGAATCGCATAAGATCCTAGTCCTCTGTCCTTCCTACTACTAACTTGAAACCCAGAGGCCACTTGGTCCGTTCAACTTCTTCGATGCACATGTGTGAGGGTCTATATAGGAAGGACCCACTCCAGTGCGTGATTTCTCCTCTCGTGCCTCTCAACAGCGGTTTCTTCCAGTGCGCAAACACAATGTAGCCCACCATAAATGCCCGCTGACATTGCATGACTCGCTCCACTAGAAACCACGACAGAGATGATTATTGATCAGTACGAAGGACTCCCAAAGATGTCAATTCCATCTCGTACATCTAATTAAAGGCTCTTTCTTTCACACGAAGCATTTGAGGACACCAGATTTCCCCACAGCGATTCTACCGCACCTTGCGCCCTCACTCTGACGTCGCTAACTACCTTGTCCTCCACTTCCTGACCCAATGATCCCAAGTCAACGCTCCCACACTGATCTTTCGAATCTTTATTCTACCAAAATATACCACGGAACTCATCTCCTATCACGCAACAGGACATTTCGTTTCGCCTCCGCAGCTTGAGTCACGACCACTGCAGACATACCACCGTTTTCACATTCACGATACCTTTGCCAAATGCAGGACGCGTGAACGAGCCATCATTTTCGAGGTAGAACGTCAGTCTTAGTGTGTGGCCTCAATCGCAAATAGAAAACAACTTGCGCAAATGCCAGATCTTCTCAGACATGTCCGTGCCTTCCCATCAACTTGTCTCACAAGCGCATGAAAGAATCTGACTCCGCCCCAAGCAAGTAAGTAAGCAAGAAAAAAGAGCTCTCAGCTGAACACACCTAACCTCGTGTCACATAGCGCACCCACCATCAAACCCCTCCACCATGTTCTCCCCATCTCTCCATAGCATCGCTCTCCCATGCATCTCCCTCACTCTCCTCTGCCTTTCCCTCACCCTCGCCTTCCCCCAACCCCCAACATCCAACGCCCTCGCCCCAATCACCCACGAACCCGGCATCCCCGTCCCATCCACACCCTACAAAGTCGACCTATCCATAACCTCCACCCCTTCCACGCCAAAAACCCCTCTGAACCCATTCGACCTCACCGCCACGCTCGGGGACTTCGCAAACGACCTCGATCAACACTCCAGCAGCGAGATGTACCGCAAGGAAAGCATCAACGAGAGGGGGATTGAAGTTGTGATTGAGCCTGTCGAGACAGGAGGTGGTGGAGGTGGTGGGAGTGGGGGCGGGGGGAGTGAGAGGGTGGAACGGAGGATCACGTATGAGGAGGCGGGGTTTGTGATGAGTGCGCTGCAGGAGTATGTTAGGGAGAACCCTGGAGATGCGGCTGTGGCTAGGATTACGGTTTTTTGGCCGAGGGCGGGGCAGAGGACGGTGATGATGGCGAGGGGGAGTATTGGGGCTGGTGATGAGGGAGATGGAGGGGAAGGGGCGGCTGTTTCGTGAGTAGCTGGGCGGTGTGAGACTTTCTTCGGGGTTGATAATGCGCTTTTGTAAGTGCTGGAGAAATGATATAGATTGGGCTCAAGCCAAACAAAGTCCCATTGGTGTCCGATGTTGAATCCAGGCTTCTAAACTGCTGAGCACAAGACTGAGGGATTCGAAAAGGAAATGAGAAGACGGTGACACTGTAGGATATAGGGTACATCTAGTTGAGACTACCGACCGTTCTATCTATGTCATTATATAATGCTGTTAGCGATTCAGAACTGACCTTCGCATGCTAGGCCCGCTCATTGTCTCCGATCGAATCTGATTGGCCCAGTACAGTCACCTTGTTTCAATACATGAGGTTCAAGACAAACGCTAGCAATGTTTTGATTGTGCTATGAGGGTAACATTGTGCCCTTCTATCTAATTGCTCCACTTCATGTAGTATCGGAGGGATTTGAGATGTTATTCTGGCCAAGTCTATACTGCTCTATCAACCGGAATACCAGTTGTCTACAGAGCGAAGATATACGTTGTCTGTTCTGCAAATTCCTCGAGTTGAGAGCAGTCAGATGCTTAATGTTGCAGTAGAGTTTCGGCCCGTCGATAGCTTGATTGCCATCTATTCTCTTCCAATACTGGTACCAGCCAGGGAACACTAGATGCCAGAATTCATGAGGGTAGTCAAACCTTGACCGCCAGAAGTCCTTGCTCAGTGATGTTGTCGACATAGAACGGAAGGCTAACCTAGCTGCACGGACAGATGAGGATGGGAGGAAGCCCAAGATATAGTGGCGTAGCTCCTCGGGAAGTGTTTGCATCGGGTCATTGCCGGGGTTGCTGCTTGCATCCATACGAGTAAGAGCGTCATCTTTGCGAGGGAAGAAGTCCTTGGAGAAGAAAGCCTCCCAATTTGGAACATAGTCTGGGTCAAACACGATATAGTCCCATTCAGGGGCGACTTCTAGAAAACCAGCTGTTTCTGAGGCGTCTACATCATCCGTGTATGTCCAGCCATCTCGCCAGAATTGTTCGGCGCCGTCGTAATCCTCGCACCAATCTGGGTGCAGCCCGCGATATTCCGATTCTTTTGTTTGGCTGGCGAACAGATCACCGAGTGCACGTATGAAATCATCACTGGCAGCAGACTCTGAGGTATGCTGTGCGATTTGTTGCTGCAAGATCTTCCAGCATGGTACATGCATTGGATATGCAACAGTGGGAGATGTTATATCTCCGTAGAGCTCACCATGGTATGCTGTGCCTTGCTCCCAGAGGTCGACATCTATAGTTTCGTCTTCTGGTCTAAGCCGTGAGTCGAATGCTGTCGGGGGTATCCTGTTTATCGGCGGCCTTAAAGATATGCAGTAGTCTGCAATGCCTGACAAATGGATCTCGTCCAGTTCTGCCCACACTGTTGGCGTATATAAGCTGATGCGGTGGACTGGCCCAAATGATTTACGTACCAGATATGCAGTAATTGGTCCAAGCTACGTCTTGATCTGTCACATCGCTCAAACGGTAGAGACCAGCGAAGACATCGAATGCAACGCCACACAAGGCGCAGTAATGGTCATTCTCAGACACAACGTCGCCATAATGGTTTTCTTGGGTCGGATTCTCAGCATCGTCGGCGTTGTCGGCATCGATGGGATGATTTTGGGTGACGGAGCTGGTGTTGGCACCCATGACTGACAGCACTTGTACGGAGAGCAATCTTGGATATCAGGACGGTATGGGGCATACAAGGACAGTTATGGTGCTAATGCAAGATGTCTATAGAGTGCGTCCGAGACACCATTTGCGAGAAGGCGAGAGGAGTCGAAAATGATGTCGTTAGCCCTACCATTCCCCCTAAAGCTCCTCGCCCCCACACTTATTTAACCTCGGGGGCTGAGTTCCGCCGATCCCGGTGATCCCCGCACCTCGACGGAAATTACAGGCATACATGAAAAGCCAGGTTCATCTCTCTTCTCCTCTCTCTTCTTCCTCACTCTTCTCTCATTACTATCTACGCAACCAACAGTGAGATAGGTATTTTAAGCTGATGTGATTGGTCCATAAGAGGTTGTCCACTTTATGCAAGCCATGTTTCAGCCAATGCATAATTCACTGCCGTCAGGCGGCACATATCCAAGCCTTACTCGAACAGTACGCGGCACAAGGAAACATAGTGTGGGAGAGAGCAGCGGGATGGCAAGCCCGTGCCAACGTTTCCAGCACACATTATCTGCAGGGGCCGAAAACATCTCTATCCACTCACATGCACGAAATATACGGACTGCTATGCAGGTCATCCGAATATATGGGGCTGTGCCTTGATGATAATCAGTCTGATTCCGCCATCTGAGACATCGTTCCGTTCCGCTGCAGGACCTTAATCTACTCTACAGCAGCAGCTATAGCCCGATCATGACGACCAGCTACCCGCTTGCGTTGGATATGCTGTCTACCAACATGTCTTCTGACCCCACGTCTCCCGACAAATGGCAGGGCACAGCATCAATTGACGGGCTTGACCGCTCTGCAATCATTCGTTCCGTTTCCTGCGGAGTCTAGAAACAAACTAGCATTCATTCGGAGTATGATCAGGCAGGCCTTCACTTTGCAGCATAAGCCATCACGTCAGTCTAAAGAGGGGTACTCAGTATCCCCATGTCCCTTGCTACGCATCTGCCTTGCTCGAACGGGTCGTTTATGCAACCATCAGAAAGATGTGTGTGGACATGGTCGAGTATGCAATTCATGCATTCTATCTAGAGGCGACGCTATATCTATCCTGTCATGGCACTCAACTACCTGCTCGAGCATTCCATTTTTGCGTATTCTGCAGCTTTTCGATTGGGCTCCATTTCTTTGACTCAATATGAAGATCCTCCTCCTTTACTTTCCAACCATCCTTGCTTTCGTCGTACCAATTCTCGCTGCACCACCAACAACAACGACAGTGAACGCACAAGGAACACCCGTATACATTGCCAGTGGAGGTAGGGAGTTCCGTATCGCAGCCCCAAAAGCCGTGCCCACACTCGTCTACAACTGCGCTGCTATGCCTCTGATCTGCGAAAACGTAGCCGCTTATGCAAACAAACATGGAGGCACAGGTGGCGACCTTGGCGGATACCAAAAGTTCTACTATGACCCTGATGCAGCTGACAAACACGAGAGACGCAGCACATCGTGCGGCTGCTTCAAACATGATGACTGCGACACTGTAACATCCAAGGGCAAGAAAACGGGTCAAAAGATCACGGCGATTGCGAACAGTGTTGGCCTCACGGACTTCTCCGCGAGCAACAAGGCTATCATACTGGCAGGGCCTAATCCAGGCCTGGACGCAAAGGCAGCAAATGGACCACCAACCTTGTCTTCACGCGTGTCTATCTCCCAAGTGCCAGGAAGGTTCTTCAAGGAGGGTGTCGTCTTCTCCTGCGATGAGTTCCCCGCTGCGACTTTCATCGAAGGCGGTACGGGCGCAGAAACCATATGTGCAACACAAAGTTGGCAGATCTTTCTAGGAGCCAGTGGAATCAGGGGTAGTAAGGCAGTGAACGCAGGCAAGTGGCCTTTGCCGCCAGGAAGCGGCCAAAGAGCAGAGCAGGACTGGCAAGCAGCTTCTCATCAAGCATTAGGAGTAAGTTGTCTACCTACTCTCTGCGTCGGCACTTACTAATTGAATCTGAAAGAGACTTTTTCCCCTTAAACGTGCACGCAATGGTGTAGGCAGAGCTGGGGCTGATATGATCTACCCGTTTTCCTTCAGTACGACTGTTGTGCCTGCCGTAACGAAGGCATACGTGGTGGATGCGAGACAAGTCACGCAGACAATCAACAAACGCAACGCAGTTCCTACCACTGTTGTTCGTGAAACTGCTCGGACTGTGGCAGTGGACGACGAATATTTGATTAGACGAGATCTAGACGCTCTGGATGAGAGAGCAGAGCCTGAAACGACTCACCTCAGCCAAACCTCTTCTAGAGCGAGTGCCAAAACGCATACACCATCTCTTTCTCAATCACGCAACAGCACCATAAGCGGCAAGATATCGTCGACCATTATCAAGTCATACACTGTCCGAAGGCCAGGCTCGACCACCACTAACAGTACCTTAGCGACGTCAATGACTCCTGATGAATTGACTACTATTGCTTCACCAAGGGCTTCCACCACTATCAATCGCTTCAGTTCAAGTCAAAACAATACTATACTCGAAGGCGTCACAAGTAACTCCGGAACAACTATCGCTAGCTCACGGAGGGCGAGTATGTCCACCACCAGGTCAAACCTTCCATCGATGACAACAAAGCCATCGTCAACATTCTCACCTGCGGCTACACCTTCACAGTCGAGCGGGCCTGCAGTCTCTTCAACATTCTCACCTGCTGCTACACCTTCTCAGTCAAGCGTGCCTGCAGTTTCCTCAGGTATTGGCGCAGCATCAGATGCAGCGACGGCACTGCAGAAGGATCCGAGCAGCGAAAAGGCCAAAAAGGATGCTAAGGATCAGGCTCACAAGGCTTTGGAAGGTATCTTCCTACTTACTATGAAATCTGAGGTCTTACTGATTTTTGTCAAGCTGCCATCGCCGCCGCCGCTCTAGCCGCTGCTGGTTCCCCCCTGGCAGCTGCTTTTGACGCTCTCATCGCAAGTTTGACTTCTGCAGCTGCAGCTGCCGACGCTGCGGCCGCAGCAACTTCAGAGGCTGCTGCATCTGAGGCAGCAACGGAATTGGTAAGTCCTCACCGACATCTGCTCTAGCTCACAGCTTACAGTCTTCTAGGAAGATGCCCTAGAAGAAGCGACGAAAGACAATGAGAAAGTCGAAGAAGAATCCGAAAAGGAAGAAGACGATCCTGAAGAAGACGATCCAGACAGCTCACAAAGCGGGCGATCCAACTCACCATCCGCAACAAAGAGCAGCGATACGCCCAAATCTCCTTCCTCTACAGCATCAATATCAAGCCCACCACACTCCTCTTCCCAGTCTCCATCCTCGTCAAACTCCGCCAGCCCTACTTTCAGTCGCTCCTCCTCCCAGTCTCCATCCTCGTCAAACTCCGCCAGCCCTACTTTCAGTCGCTCCTCCTCCCAGTCTTCATCCTCGACAAACTCCACCAGCCCCTCTTCCAGTCGCTCCTCCTCCTCATCATCAGCAGCAAGCGCCACCCCCTCACTCTGCACCCTCGACGACGATATCTCCGGCATCGAAGACACCGAAGCCGGCGACCCGGGCACGGAAATCCCCCTTCCCGATTCCGCCGAATGCATCCCTCTTCTCGGCCCCCGCGGCACAACCGAAGGCTGCGACTCCCCTGTCAGCGCCTCCTCCACCTCATCCCCACCAGTAGCATCCTCTTCCTCCAGCCCCCCGATCCCACCAAACAACTCACCCCCTAATCCAAGCAGCCCACCCCTCGCATCACCGACCTCCAAAACCAGTTTCAGCCCCAAAGCACCCGTCAACCCCAACCCACCAACCTACCACATCGTACCCACAGACCCCCCTCCCCCAACCCGCTCCTTCAAGCCCGGCGACCTCGCCTCCCTCCTCTCCGACTCCCTCAAACCGTCCCCCCCACCCCCTCCCCCCGCTCCCCCCACTCCAAAACAATACAAATCCAACAACGACGGGTCCGGCCTCTGCAGCTCCATCGGATCCGGGACTTGCAAAGCCGCGGTATCACAATACGTAGACACCTACCTCTACACAGCGCGAACATCCTACATCGCTGGTACAGACAGCTCAGGCGCTGATTTCGCAGCGGGCTTGCTCGGCTCAGATAGCACATGGGGGTGCGCAGCGATATTCGTGTGCGATGATGATGATGGGGGCAGTGGATCGGATTCGGCTGCTAGCTACAAGAGGGTATGTTTTGTTATTCTCCTGGTTTCACTTATCTCGATCCGCGTATGAGCTTAGATCCCACGTTCTGCACCTACTTCTCACCCCATAATCTCTTCACCCTTCTCCCAATCCTCTCAGTACACCGCCATCCCCCCCCCACCACTCAACAAACCCCACCCCAACTTAAGCTAACACTATCTATCAACTCTTAGGGCATGACCGGCGCACAGATCAAATCCGCGTTCGACAACTTCTACACAAACGACCACGCGAACACGTGCGGGAGCAGTTATCTGGATAACGGGTGCCATATCACTGCGAATGGGTGCGATGGGTGTGAGGCTACGGTGCCTTGTGGGGCTTTACCTGCTGCGGTTAAGGGGCCTGAGGGGGTGAAGTGTTATTGAGGTTCTCCTAGGAGATCTGGAAGGGGAAATGAGGTAGGGTGGATGATGTTGGTTCGATTCTTGTTGCTGTATTATTATTTGTGTATTTATCTTTTCATCGATGATGTTACAGATTTGAGGAACTCTGCTGGTATAGTTGCGAGCGACTTCAGTGATTTTACATGAGTTTTCTCCGTCCACAGCGACGTGCTATATGCCAGCATCTCGACTCCTTTCCACATTCTCAATATCGACCGCCACATAGCGCGTAGCCATCCCCCCACATACAGCCACACGGCAAAGCAACGCAATTCAATCTACTTCAAGCAACATCAACTCCCTCCTTCTCATACTCATCATCCTCAAACCCTTCCTCCTCATATTCCTCATCCTCATATTCTTCCTTCTCCTCATTCTCGGACAATCTCTCCTCATCTTTAGCACCCCAAGCCTTCCCGGTAAGCTCCCAACCTGTTGAAGAGGCATTGTCGTCCTTTGCACCCGTATCCATTACATCCTCCTGAAGTGCCTCACTGCCCTGTAGCAGGCGCCCGCGACAAAGCATCCCCATCATCGTCTGCGAGAAATCTTGACCTTTGCGTCGAATTGCCAACCATTCTTGCATGAATTGCAGTGGCGATGGGGAGAAGGGACCAGTGAAACCACCCGTCTCGGCTTGGTGGGCATTGTTCATTGGAATTTGACCACTCTCTGAGTCAGACTTCTCTTTCTCGTTCTCCTCGTCCTCTTCCCCTCCAGAGTGGTTGGGTTCATCAGGGAGGTTGTCGGTCGGCAGCCCCATGATCTCATACACGGCCCGTCGCTGCATTTTAGGGTCAAAGTAAAGTCTCCCAGCAAAGATGCCAATGTCTCGGACCAGCCAAGTAGGTGCTCGCCAATCTTCTGAGAGTTTTGGCACTGTGTAAAATGTCATTGAGTCGAAGTGCACCATTTTCGGAGTCACCGGCGCTGCGTAGGTGATGAGATTGACTGGACTGGTACTCCCATTTTCAATTAGAATAGACAAGATGATGTCGGCTTCATAGTCGCTGATGACGACTGCGATGGCGATGATTCGACTCCACAAGATCCAACGTACAGAGCGGGCGTACTCGTCTCTCGGCCGACCAAGCTGATCCTCGACCGTCTTTGCAAAGTCTTGCGTCACGAAAAGCCTCGAAGTTCTCGCGCCGTCTGTAATGCCCAAACGTCTTCCCAATCCGGTCTTCGCGAGCGCAACAAAGGCTTGCTCGAATGCAATCGAGCTAGCTGACATCCTGCCAGTCTCTGCAAAAGATCTTACGTCTTTGTGAAGAGCCTGCTGGGGTGCTCCTTTAGCGTGAAGTGGCTTCTTTACCTCACGCACATTTTCTACTTCTACTGCAACCTCGCGTTCTTGCTCAACTTCTTGGTGGGCCAGAGCTTGGACGGTGTCTGTCGTGTTGCGCAATGCTTTCTTCATGGCGTTGATCTTTGCAACATGCTCGGCCACGTCAGGGAAGCCTTCAGTATTGATCGGTCTAGCCTTGATGCTGTGGTCGGGCGCATAGAGTGTCTGGAGTGAATATTGCTCGGGCTGTTCTAGTATCTTCAGGTAATCCTTCCTCTGATCTGAGTCCAGGGTAGCAAGGGGGTTCCGTCGTGCAGCAATAAGCCGTCGGCAGTAGTCCAGCCCTTGACTGATGAAGAGAGGCTGAAGCTGTTCAATATTGCAACATGTCTGTTCCAGTAGCCAGCATATCACGTCATGAGAATCAAGAGTGGCACGTGCTGACTTCTTTCGGAAGTTTAGGATGCTTTGATGCACCTCCGGTGGCGCATAGAACTCGACGCGCTGAGTAGTGGCTAACTGGCGGAGCCTCATGGCAGCTGTTTTGGGAGGCATAGGTTAGCCTAGATGAGACAATGCTTCGGGAGCATGATTTACTTGCCTTGGACTGTGTGGTCCTTGGTTTGCATAAGCCCTAGCGTCAAAGCAGCTACTGCGTAAGGCGGAAACTTCAGGTCGACACCCCTGGTGTGTGCTTCATCAAGGTATACGACACAAGCGTCAAGGCGATTGAGATATGGAGAGCCTGCGAGAGGCAGAGTCTTCCCATCCCGGTGCGTTACTCGAGCTCGCCCGTCCTCACCGAAGAAGACTGATGCTTCTGCCTCTGTGTCAACACCAAGCCATGCCTTCGCCAGCGAAGCATTATCAAGCTCCAGGATTTGAGCCCCGGCATCAATCAACACTCTCACTTTCCTTCCCTCAAGCATTCTGAGCAGACCTATCTCGGTCAGCCGCTTACCATCCCAATCAACAGCATGAACGTAAACTCGATTACGTTTCTGGAGAAGGTAGGTCAAGACTTCAGCGTTTGTATGGCTGAGGGCAGAAAGATCATTCTGTGCCACGTTCAATGGCAACAGTGCTTTATTGTCGTTGGTGCCACTAAAGCCGACTGTAAGGGGAACTGCTTCCGAACGATCGCTTTGGTCAGTCTTACGGCCAGGCTTGACATTCCCCTTGTTCTTATGAGTAACTTGTGACATTCTAGGTGGGGGTACTGGAGTGGCTGGTAGGGCGATGTCCCAACCGGAGCTGACCAATTTTCGCGCAAACACCCGAGCATGTTGAGGGAACACGAAGCTGTTGAGGAAATAATTGATCACGGTCATCTTTTGACGGAGTAACTGCCAAAGGGTAGTGCATTGTGTTTCGTCGTCAACGTTTATTGAACTCCAGGATCGAAGAGAAGAAGGAAAGCCAAGAACATTTCGAATCCAAGACTCATATTCTTCTACAGGTTCGTCTGACTTAAGCAGCTGCGATAAAGTCTGCTTGAACTGCTCGAGTGTGAGGCCGGCGTAATAGAAGCTCAAACATGTCAAAACGATGCTAACGTCAGGATGTCCGAACTCTGCTTGGTCAGATGGAATGCCTTTGCTTCGAAACGGAACTGCGATGGGATCTCGCAAGGGGTGAATGCCGTATTGGACATTCCACCTTTTGTTCAGACCTAATAGTAGTATTCGATGAATGAGTAGACCACGCAAAAGTAGAAGTTGCTTTCGAGCCTCTATATTGTTGCTGAAGACTTGGCTTGCCCGAGTCGCAACGGCTTTGGGAAGCTGGGGCTCTTGTAGAAATTTCATGATCAATTCCGTATCGTGCTTCGTAAAAGCATCGGTAGGAAGTAAGCCCTCCTCGCCTTTAAGCACACTATCAGTCAATCTAGCAACCATGCCGTTCTTTGCCTGATCATCCAGCAGATATATCGTAGGAAAAGCGCCCAGCCCACGATCAATGACTTCGATACCTTTAGGAAAGGCTTGACAGAGGTAGGGAACATGGGTTTTGACCAAGTGTAGAAGGGCCTGAACAACTTTCCACCTACTTGGATGGCCATCAACCGGACTCATAGTACCGGATGGATAAATCAACTGAGTTTTCACCGCAAGCATATGGTCACACTCATCCAAAATGTCACGAGATTTACTCGTAAGCCAATTTTGGACTCGGATCATGACGTCAGCTTGCTGAACGCGGATATTGAGGAGTTCTTGTAGTCCACTCAGCTCGAACGAGAGTAGATGCTCCGGGAGTGTTAGCATCATTCCCTTGTCACGATGAATCTCTCGGTGAATCTGGCAGTAAGCCTCAATATTTTTGACCTCGGTTGACGATCGCCGTGAGAAAGGTACATGCTTCAAAGTTCGTCCCAGCAATCCACCAATGCGGTCTTGGAGTAGCTGAGCCGACTGAAGTAACAGTGGCCTCGGGACTACCACACGGACTAGGTTTGCGGAGTCTGCAAGCTTCGCTACAACCATAGGAATGATGACGCTCGACTTTCCTTGACCCATGTTCATTTGTAGTACTGAGTTAGCTTTACTGGCTGGTGAAATCATGGCTTTGGCAACCTCGTATTGGTCCGACCGAATGAGAAAGTCGAAGTCTATCTCCAAAAGGAACCAATCGTGATTGTCTTTCGGATAACCAAGCTCCTTTTCAGAGAGTTCGTAGTTCATCTGAGTGATGTCATAACGCAACTTGGCCCGTTTCAATCGCAGTAAACGTTGCAATGTCTTGATCCGCTGTCCATAACCTAAGACATAGCGCCTTGCTGAGGTAGATAATGGGGCGTTGAAGGATCGGAGAAGCTCCAGTAGAGAGCTTGTGGTTATTGGAGGCAACAAGTCCCCTATTGCGAGCCAAGTGTCGTGCGCTTTCATCAATGTCTGTAAGGCCTCCCGCGATCGGATCACAACATCTTTGGCAGAATGTAGCTGCATGTCAAGCACTGGCATGTCGATGTTCTTTGAGACTGTATGGCCTTCCGATGGTCTTGCCGAGAGCGCATCCAAGCTCCGCTGAAGATCCTCGCCGTATGCTTTACGAACAGCATCTTCACTTTCCGCAAAAGGACGTACAACCACGGCTAACTCTTTAGACAGCACTCCCGTGGAATCTGCAGTCTGTGCGATTGGCTGAATAGACGACTTTGGTTGCTTCTTAAGATGATCTGGCATAGATAGCCACGGGGGTATAATGTTTGCCTCCAAAGAGTCTAACAACGTTGGAATCGATTCCAGTAGCGATCTGAGACTGGGCATAGTATTCGGTGTTACGGAGCTGCGGTAGACTTTGGGCTCGCCGTGGGCTATTGAAGGCGAATGGGCCGCTTCAGGCGTGTGGCACTTATCAAGGTGAGCCTGCACTGCTTGTAGATGAGTTGAGAGTTCATGATTGTCAACGAGGCGTTCCCACTCCGGCGTGAATGATGTCATTGCGTCTGTGAAATTCAGAAGTGGGAGGTCACCAACTCTTTCAAGGTCAGGGTGGCGTGATGGCCACTGAGAGAGCCAAAGCGTTGCGAATGTTTTGCAACTGCTTTCAGCTTGCTGTTCATGGACCTGCTGAGCCTTCTCGAGTCTTTGGCGTTGCTTGTTGTGGATCTTGATCCCTATTATGTCCCTTTCGTCTCCAGGATATGCAACTAGATGAGGCTTAATGTACCTTGCAATGTGCTCCACGGAAGGCACTTGGTTTCTGCGAAAGCCTTGAAAAGTTAATGCATCGGGGAACGTGATCTGGCTTGACTGTGCTGTGACCGCAATGACGACAAGCGATCTAATGACATGCATATCGATTTTCAAGCCAAATGCTATGGTTGGCAACAGGAACATGAGCTTGTGTCTATCCTCCATCTGGCCTGCATTATAGCAAAGTCGAAACAAAGACCCCCAATTCGACGGGAGATCAATGTTAAGGATGTCCGTGAACAAATGTGGGTCAAATGTGGGTCAAATTCATTCTGAAAGCCTTGTATCAATGGCCATTGCTCAATCACACTCATCAGATCTTGACATATGTTCATTCGGCGTGACCATTGCTTCAGAAGGAAGGCGCACTCATACGCGAGTTTGAAACTGTGAGAATCGTTGGCATCGCGCCTGAGGTATTGACAATTTGGGACCCGTGAACGATTTTGATCCTGTTGGTTGGCACCAAATCTATCACGTAGAGCACTCGCTCGTTCGAGCAAATGGTTGTCGCCACCATTAATGTCATTCGGAGGGCTTATGCCTGTTGCATCGAAGCGACAAAGCTGCCCACATTGGTGAAGAATACCCTGAACAAGCGGTCGTAACTCCTCGTTTTGACTTGCTACACCTAGGTCTCCTCGCCACATGGCCTTTTGGAGAACTCGAATGTCTTTCGGGTAGTACAGTCTCTGTGGTGTGATTTCCCCAATCAGGCGAAGATTGCGATATGACTCGTCGTCAACAGGCGCCCAAGGCTGGGCATTGCCAGCTCTCAGACAGTGTACCGCTTCAGCCGTACCAGTCCTCCCTGTTAATGGATCTGGCAATACACCGGATGTTATCGCATGGCAATATGCCTTGAAATAGATAAGTCTAGGCTCTGGGGCGCATTCTAGCCTACCAAGAATTTTGTTGATCTGAAACCGTGCATAGTAGCCGGTATGGCTAGTAACCGTGTTCGAGAACTCAGCATCTCGTCTCACTGTGGAAGGACCCATCGCGACAATGATGCTACGCTCTTCCGGCACAGCAATATTTCGCATGACCAATTAGCTCTCCAAGCCGTAAAGCGTTCCAGGATCTTGGTTATCATCTACCATCGCTTGCAGTTGATGTGACTCAAGGAGGCCGAGAGGGTTCACACGGAATTCGAGTTCCAGACTAGGTAATTGAACGCGAACATTAGTGGTAGACGGCTGATAGACTATGATGAATTCGCGTCGTTCGAATGGGTTCAAAATACTCGCTATTCGCGAAAATATCACGCTTTGTGGATCGACCAACAAGCTCGTTCGTCGGCTCGCCCGACGAGTTCGCAAATCTAGCCTCCAATCGCTGTGCTTACTCTGCCACATCGAAGCTTCGGGGCGGATCTCCAGGACAAAGTTGCGTAAGTCCAGCCAATGCACACGACCTCGGATGAGAGGCATCGGCAGGTCAGGAGCTCCATTAGGAGCGATAAATGAGCTTGCAGGCACATACTCGAAGGTTTTGAACTTGCTGCAGATCCGAGTTATAGGGACTCCATCTCGAAACCCCCAATGAACCTCATGGCCCTGGAAGAGGCTGGCATGCATATGAGTCATGCCGGCAAGATGAGAGGGGTATGCGAGCAACGCGCGCTCGCCGAAGAGGTGATTAAAGTAATCGACCTTGGTGAAATCCGTTGGTAGCCGGCCTAGGACTTGCCCATCAATCATGAGGGTACCCTCATACAAGTCATATGCGATAGACTGTTTAGCCTTGCCTTCGGCGTACGATTCGGACGTGAACCAGCCGGTTCGAGAAGATGAGGTAGTCCAAGATTTAAATTTTCGCGAATTATCACTGATGTCAGGCCAGACAATGTTGATCGCCATGTTCATAGCCTCCGACGACGCCAGGATTGCCGACATGATCCGACTCTCCAATCGAGACATTATCTTGATATCGTTGATATAGTGTTGTTTGAGGAAACGAGGCAACTTCGAGATGAAGCCCTCTTCTTTGGAAGGCAGGCAGTCTCTCATTGTGATTGAGCACACAATGAAACATGACAAAGCTTCAGACTCGAGGCTGGCATTGGGCGAGGAAAATTCGATAAGAAACGTTCGACGACAGATAAGAGCTGTGAAAAGGGCGTCAGAGCAGCGTTTCTGGGCTGTTTCAAGATTGCTGGCACTGCAAATTTCTTCCCGAAGAGCTTTTGTCCATCCGTATGTCATTCTTCGCACCTCGAGTATGATGCTTTCCGCTCTTGCATGCATCTCGTGAGATGCAGCTAAAAACCACGTGCGCTGCAACAGAATAAGCATACAAAGAACAGTCTGACCCTCACGCCAATTGACTTCAACGGCCTTGAGCCGGCCTTGAATTTCAGTAAGCAGAGTATTACAGAATTCGGCATCTCCGAATACCCAGTGAATTGAGCGAAGTAACTCTCCTGAGTCACTTGGTCCAGCCATGTGGGCGAGCTGCGTTACCAATGTCACAACTTCGAGCGTACCAAAGGTGAGATTAGGAGCAGCTAGCTCATGTAGCAATTGAAGCCACTGTATGCGGTACCCTAGCCGAAGGTTCTGGTACGCTGTGAATTCGGCAACTGTCAGTCCATTTGGGCACTTAGTTTGACTTGCGACAATGTCATTATATGTTGCAGTCTTTCCATCGAATTGGGGGTTAATGTATCGTCGTAACAGACCATAAGCTGACTTGGTCGGTAGACTTGGGGCGCAGACACTCGAGAAATTAGGTTTGAATTCTGCGCGTCGCACTATACGATCAGTCCACAGGCCCCTTAAATGATCGTAGAGGTTGTACTTGCAGCCGTGAGGCAGACAGACTTGGTCAAGAGAGACGGGAAACGACACACGAGCATAGTGCGTGTTGAGAAAAGGCTTTGATGTTGTTGAGAGCATGATCTGGTTGTCTCGGCTTGCAACATACCGTCCCAGTATAGGATGGTCAAGCAGGGTCGACCTTGGTGCTTGGTCACGCAGTGAGTGATTGTAGCCCATTTGGTGGACATGCCAAGTGGTATCCCGCCAGTATCTAATACCTGGAGGAAGGCCTAGTTCGAAGACTATCGACTTGGACTGGAGTTCATGATCTGGTAGGAAGGCTTCGTGGATGCAAATCCTCATATCCCTTGCTATTTTTTCGTGAGTACATTTGCTACAAGATCTGCGGTTGTGGAATAGTAGAGAGGGATCATCTCTATCCTGGGTGTAGAGGCAGGAGCTCTCTGCCCACTTTTTCATCGTGTTATCATACTCCAGGGACAACTGCTTCCATTCAACTTCTTTTGCATCTCTAGTCACCAGGTCTTCCGCAAGAATAGCGTCTCGTTTGTCTTGTAACTCAGACGACCAGTCAAAGAATCGTACGCTAAGAGATTCTTGACTCAAGCTGCCAAATACAGACTGTGCATTGAATCTGGACGTTGTTCGGCGGTAATGCAGATATGATTCTATGGCAGAAACTCTCTTCATGTCTTCGAGAGACACGACCCGCAGCGGATGCATCAACTCTTTTGGGAATCCGGGATCGTAGTCGAGTAAAATTGGGTACAATCTAATAGTCAGAGCGTCCAATTTTAGCCAAAGTTCCATGATCAATAGAAGCATCAAGGACGATTGTTCCGGATCAGCCTGGTAAGCGTTGAGGGCGACTTGGTGGTAGCTGACAATCTTACCCATGATCACCTTGCAATCATCCTCATCCAAGTCTTCTGCTGGGCAGAGGCTGTCGTTTAGAAAGTCTGACAGTTGGGATTCATGATCCGCCAAACGAATGTAATCCATGACATTCCAGTCACCTGGTTTGACCCTACTTACGACTGCCAAGGGTTTGCCATGGTAACGTATACGGGGGTCAAAAACCGTCGGCTGAACACGACTCGAGTAGAGGGCGCTGTGAAGAACGTGATCCAGAATACCACCGCTTTGGATAAGTGGTAGGGTGGTACTAGACTGATCCGCTTTTCTCGGAAGAGGTCTGATGACCTTGACTGAGCGTTGTCGCATTTCCCTCCACGTATGATCCAGTCGTTCATTTGCTCGCGTCAAAACGCAGTGCAAGTCTCTCTTCATCTTGGCAAAGATCCCAAAGGTGCTGGCGTGATCTTCGGCGTTGATTGATCGCAGGGTATGTTCTAGTTTGTTGCAACGGCGTGCCAACTTAGATCTTGCATGGGCGATGTTATCGGGCGTGGATTGAGGTGCTTTCAGGTAACGTTCAAGCAACGTAGCCATCGTAAAGCATATGAAAAGCTTGTATTGTGTTGTTCCATTCTCGAGGCCAAGCATCGCGCATAGAGAGCGCTGCAGCCCAATTCGGTGCACAAGCCAAGTAGGACTTCGTCGCCACGGATTCTGTACTCCGTCCATCCAATAAACATCGTCATGAATATTCTTACGTGAGAGGACTGGGGATCGTCTACTCCCATTGGCTTCTAAGATCGCCATTAGGAGTTGGCCTACCAGCGCTGGTTTGGTTGTATCGCGACTTTCGTAGGCCATCGACCCAGCTTTTAGGCTGATAGCAGCAAAATCCTTCACATTTTCCACGCTGGCTCTGGCAACAAATTCTGTGAAACTAGCTCGAAACATTGGGTCTTCAAAGGTTGCATGGGGTACGGCAACACATCGACTTGGGAAATCCCACTGCAGAGCATTCTTTGCTGCGAGCACTTCGGCAGCAGGAGCAGCGGCCTCAAATGATTCCACGACATATTCCTCAGCAGTCCTCCGCAGCAGGATGCCAGAGTTTTGGGTCGCAAGGTACAATAGCAAGTTGTCACCAGGGGTAAGATCACGTAGTGTAGTCTCAAGAAGAGCTTTGGAGATAGACCCGGTCGTGGCATGGAGCCTTCGAAAGTTTCGGACGGAACGGCAGATAGTAGCCCAGTGATTGTAGTTTTCGGTCGGGACAAGGTCGCGAAAATTGCGCGTGCAGTCCTCAAGGAGATCTAAGAGACCTCGGTGACCAAGGTCGTAATCGGCATCGCTCGCTTGAGGCACTTTCGATGGGAGGAAGATGTGGTTGAAGAGGAATTCGATAGGTGTTGAAGCCATCTGTGTGGATTCACTCTAGCTGATCTAGATTGTATCGCGTCAACAAAGGGTCAACATTCAGCAAGATAGACTGACTATGAGATTCGACGAGCTAAAGGCTGTTTCCCAGCTCAATATCCAAATATGAATGCGATGCTACCGATCAGCACGAGGCGTGAGGTGTGTAGTGAGCAAATTGATAGTCTAGTCGATGGGGCTGCCTCCAGCGCGATTGCTAACGCACTCGTTGAGTCAGAGGTAGCGGCATACTGTGGCTGGTTTACAAGAAAGTAGATAGTCTTTGGTGGGAGATTTTGGCACAGGCCGCTCATGTGATTTTGTGGCAATGAGTGGAGTGTCCATGGGAGAGGAGAAGGGTGCATGCAGTTGTTTGTTGTGGTGGAGCTGCCCCACCTCATTCAACATGTCGCTGCCACCGAATTATGGTGGCAAAGGATTTCAGCGGACAGGACTTGCGGGGTAAATTTACAGTCAGAACGAAGGTGCTGTTGAAGAGACTGCCGCAAAGGTGGTCATTTGTAGCAGTAAGCAGGTGAAGTGTTCATGAAACAGCCGTCCATTGCGGAAGGTGCAGCTATTCACCACTGCCAAGACTGGCATTGGCAGCGTACCTTAAGGTCCACGTATTATGCAGGATGCCGACATCAAGAGGCTAGGCACAGCGCATGATACAGACACTGATCTCTGTCATTGGTCGAAAGACGATGATCGTTTCCAATCTTTGGTCTGAAGCTCGAAAGCTATCACAAGGCGAGGGAGCCTTTGCTGATCCCTGTAATGTTCAGCTTCACACCATGTAGTGAACCTGCAACAACTTTTGCAACGTGGCGTATCAGCGTGCCTAATGCTTCTCTCGAGGAGTCGCAACATGGGTTGCGAGTACGCCCATAGTGATGCAATCAGGTCACTAGCATCCATACCCCGTTGACAGCTCTTGCGTATACCTTCCACATCCTCCACATGCCTCCACATGTCACTCTTCACCACGCCTGAACCCTCCATGAGAAGGCTCATCAGCTCATCACGTCGACTGCTTCGCTTTCACGTGCTCAATCACGCCACGATTTTGAGCATCGTCCCTATCTGCAGTCATATACCCTACTCCCATTTAATGACCTTTGTCAGCAACATGGCTCTCCTCGCATATCGTGAAGCATCTCTTGACTCGAGCTCTTGTAGGTACTCGCTCTGAACCAACACGCGCGCGGTGCCTATGGGCATTGACGAAGCATCCTCTCTGTTCTCATCTCCATCTCCTTTTTTGTATGCTCATTGAAACCTTCGGCCTTCAAGCAACGCCATCGCCACATCGCATGCCCATTGCCTCACGCTTGTAACGCGCCTAGCTCTTCCTTGGTAGCTCGCTCTTCCATGCGTGTTGCAGCGTGCACAGTATACTGTCCAAAGTCACTACGCGAACGCAGGGCAATTGGTTCGAGACCAGTTGGGAGAATGGTAGGCAGGACTGGCTTCGAAGACACGAAGGAAGGGTAGAGGAGGACGACGTTGAGGGTCGAGGCAGCTGCAGAAGCGGAGTCAGTAAAGGCATGCTTATAAGATGGACAGAGAGTGATCACTTTACACCCCCCTCACTAACGGCCCTCAGAACTTGAGATTAATGGCCTGATTGAGGGAGAAATGCTCTTGATGTGCTCCCAATCATGTTCATGTAACTTTGACGCTAGAGAGGTATTATTCGTTAGTGGTATTTGACTTTCGCATCGTTGGCGATTTTAGGACCAATCATCCATTGCCCATTCATACACCAGGCCATGTAGATTGAGCCTACGTCAAAGAATTCCCATGTCGCAATAAGACTCAGTCGATCAGTCTCGGGCCTCAAAAGCAGCTCACAGCCCCCAAAAGCAAATTTGGCCAGAAGTTCGGAAGGGTACTGCGCTTTACTCATACGGACACAGAACATCAATGAAGATAGTAGAGACAGTCGCAAAATCCTTCGTTCGCTTGAACATAGCATTATTTGCCACAACATTGCGGAGTGCTATCGAATGCCAATTATGTTGCATAGCTGAGGTTCGTCGTCGCCTATGTTCTTAAACCAAGCGACCAAGAACTCCAAGGGAGTTTATTTGCGTGAGCTAGGTGGCGCATCTACTTGTATATTGTGCTTAGTCGTCATGTTGACCAGGCGTTGCTAAGATACCACTGCTTCAACATCTCTGCAAATCGTGCGTGCTGCATCCAGTATCTTATGCCTCCTTCTCCGCCTCTGAAGCTTGTTCGGTACCGGAGCAGCAGGAATTACGGGTTTCGCCTTAATCATACGGTCTCTTCGGACTGATGCAATCAATGTATTAACTATATCCTTGGTGCTGAGCTATTCCGGATTCCGTATCAATGTTCAAAGCTCTCGAATGCTTTGACAGCCCTGCGGATGCGGAGATACAGGGATCATGTCAAGAGGAATCGGCCATCTCGGTGCCTCGACATGTCGTCAAACATAAGCATGCTTGAGATCATTGCATAGTAAATAAGGCTCTGCTCCAGAGAACGGAGATTCTTCAGAGGATGATGTAAACAAAAACGAAGGTACTGCTTCAGCACTCGAAGAACGGTGATAACTGTCTCGGAACCAAGCATGAAACATCACCACCTACCATAAGCGGTATCACTCTTCTTCCGGTCAGGGAATCAAGCACGTGCTGGTGTTGCCCAGCTTCCACAATCCTAGGGCAGTGCAAAAGCAGGAAGCACCATCTGCGCCAAATAAGGACACCCTACCTTACACAAAGGATAGAGAGCAAATTGCTGATGCCCCAGATTCTGCGCCATCACCAGGTTTAACCACACCAGTCTCCTCAAATTTGCCGAGCAGACTGAATTTTGGAAAGGCTGAGACTTAGGGGATGCGGGTGTCTCCCCAGATCAGTTTTTGGTGAGTGATGGCATCAAACTTCTTTATCGAACGGAAGTTCGAACGTGAATTGTACCACAACTCGAGCTGTAGAGTCCGCAGGAGATTCACCGGGTGGGTCAGCAATCTTCCAGCGATGGGCCGCATATTTGTTTGGGTGTTGTTAAGCACTGCTTCCTTCCGGGCAATCTTTGAACGCTTTCTTAATGCTTGTGGATCTAGCCACAAATATCATGATCAATGGTTCACTTGTGCTAATAAGCGAACCAAACTTGTGGTCTATTTATATCATGCTGAATCCCACTCGTGGCTTATGCTGATGTTGCATAGTACTTTCACAAGGTCGGTAGTATTGTGGCAACAAGCAGCGCTTGAGGCAACACTACGCTCACCGTGCTTCGCCATTAATAGTCCAATCAAGATCTTCACCGACCGGAGAAGCTTGGTCAACAATGCTTCTCCTTCACGCTCTCTAATGCAAATACGAATTCAGAATTTGGGCCCACACTTGCCATCATACTGGCCGCCACCAACACTCAACTTCTCCAACCAACTTTTTTGCACATACTCACATTTACAGCCAGGTAGCCAAGAGCCACAACTCCATTCGTCCTTCGTATTGCAGCCTTTTCGCTGGGCGTCGGCGGCTACATTTCGTAGGAAAAGATATTAGCCAAAACAAAAGTCTCTTGCAATTAACGGCTTTGATGGAATAGCCCAGACATGAAAAACTTTAACGATGAGACCAAGAGAAGGGGGACTCAGAGGATGACGCGGACCTGGAATGAAAAGGAACTCACGACAAGTATTCAATGGAATGTTTCCCTGCCCTTTCGCTGCATCTCTTTCAGCCGGGGACTGGACGAGCTCGGCGGCGGTCTCATTAGTTTGCCCAGCCCCTTGCGCTCCATCACCGCCTTGTATCTGCTTCATCTGTTCAGGCGACAGCTGTTCACCTCCCTTACCAGCCTTCCTTTTCTTCTTGTAGGCCTCCCTCCCCGCAGCATCCAACTTCAGAAAAGCACCTTGTTCGTCTTTTGCTTGCTTATCGAGGGCTGCTAGCTGCTGCTGATTTCCTTGTGCCCCGCCTCCACCACCACCTCCTCCTCCGCCACCTCCACCTGCGTCGGAGCCGGCATCTGAGCTCGAACAAGACTGATCGGTCTCGCACGATTCAAAGGACTCTCCAGCATTGCTACTTCCAGATGACGGATCGGGATCGAGGGTGTACATGCATGTGCCGCCCCACGCGAATTGGTTGTTCGCCACACAACTCTCGCAGTCATGGAAACTTCGACACATTGGATTTGACATGCCATCGTCTGGATCGCAATTTATGCCCTATGTAGGTCAATATGGCGAAGCACGGATGCAATCTCCGTGTGCAGCTTACTAAATCACAAGCATATCGCTTCTCGATTAAGGGTCGATTCGCGGATACACCTTCACGAGCCAGCTCTTCGATTTTGTCAGGATTCCAATGGCTTGGAAGACTAAGAGCGCTGGTGAAGAGTGATGACAGGAGGATAAGAGGGCTGAGATCTTTGCTATGCATGATACTACAAGGCTAGGCGATGATTATGGTTGAGACACTTGAAGGAAACCCGAGAGAAATGTTCAGAAGGTGTGGAGGAACATGGAAAGTGTACGAAACACCGCATCCCTCGTTCATATACTCATTGCATCGATTAACTCATCCTTAAATCAAGTTTGTAACGCAATCTGCCGTCAAATCCTCAACCGTCACCCAGATGGTGAATAAGCCATTCTCAAACACGGCTCAGAATATGATACAGGACGTCCCGAAGAGGTTTGAAACGATGTTAAGTCACAAACCAATGAGAAAAGCATGGATCGCCATGCCATTAACACAAAACCTGTCTTCCTAGTCGCGCATTCTTGCCTCTTCGGGGTCTATTTGCCGTTCAGCGGTTCGATGCAGCTATCATATCGAATAAAGTGTCATTCGCACAAGTCCAATCATCCAGTACAAGCAGTGTATTCGGCTTGTCTTCATTCTTTACGCTTTCCAAGTCCGTACGATTCATATTGAAGCATCGCATCATCCCAGGGTACTCAGGATTCTCACTTGTTATCTCAGGCGCCTACCTTCACGCGTTCCTGCTCATTCCCATGGTGATGAGGCTCTCGTGCCGTGTTGACGGTTGATCTCAATGTTGTGAAACGTGGCGTGGCCATCCCGCATCGTGAAACGTCGCGTATACGTTCCAAGCACGGGACATTCACAGAGCGCGTTTACACGTCAGGAGCCCGGAAAATTACCACATGGTGCTCATGCCGTACTATTCAGAAAGCAACGTAGGTGCCTCTTCCCCTCGAACACGCTTTTTCGTTGAAGTCTCACACCCAGGATCCTCGATTGCTGCTATGCAAGCAAGCTCCAATCTCAAGCAACTCTCACGTCATGATGAACAGCGTGACTGAATCTGCAGATGCGTCGGACAACGAGTAAGAAGATAGTCCTCCGGATTGTCCAAGCACGGCAATTCACCTGGCTCCTTCCAGCTGAACCAGCAGCCAGCCAGGTACCAGACAAATGTTCGACCACGTGTCCAAGCTTCAAAACCAAAATTAAGGTTGATTTGTTCCAAAATTATCCGGTGGCGATGTTGGGGGCTAATACTGAGCCGCACTTAAGGGTCTATGATGATGAAGACCATTCTAGACGAGCGTCAGAAAGTCCTTGCATATCGTTGAGCCTTGTCAAAGATCTGGACTACGTTTCAAGCAGAAGCGGCAATCTCTGCGCCTGCTGAAGAATTAGACTCTTAGGACTGGTATAAACTACTGGTCCAATGGCCATCGTTGTGACGGGTGGTGTTCGTGAGGCATTGGTGGCAATGCATCGCGCCTTAGCCTGTGTCAATGTTCGACTCGCCTCACATGGGTAAGAGCCCCAGGGAAGGCGACGTAGCGAGCCAGCTCGCTAAGTAATTTGCAGGTGCAGGACCATACTAGCACACTGCACAAGATCGGCGTCATAGCGGTTGAAACACAATGCCTAAGATGGAGCGACTCTACCTCGGCCATGGAATGGGCTGGCGGTTGCAGAAGCAGATTTCTCTTGATTTTGGGCTTGATACTCAGGTAATGTTGTGTTGATACCTTCCTCTTCAGCCTTTCGCAATGGTTTGGCTAAAGCCGTTTCTATCTCTTCGTATAGCAACTTACTTCTAGCAATGCCAATACAAATCGCGTAGCCAAACCTGGCGTTTCTGGCCTTGGAAAAGCCCCAAAGCAAACCATAGATGCATCATATTTCCACTGCCAAAGTTCCCATCAGGCTTAGACTCACGCCTTTGCTACACCATCGACGTACTCCAACATCTCCCCGACATTACCACAGCTTCCTGCTTAATGCCAAGATACTGCTCACATTTAGCTTTTGCCAACTTCGCCAGTGCTCGAGTCTTGAAATTGACTCTTGACGATAACACTACACCCTTCGCGCTGATTGAGCTTCATTAGATTGATATATACTTGAGCGAGGTCATAAACATTCTTAAAATCCGGCTCTTGCAATATCAATAGCTATAGAGAATAAAACGACTCTGCCTATAAGCTCTACTTATCTAGCTGTCCATAAACACGGTCTGCTTCACTTTAGGTCTTTATTCCTTCTTGTCTTTGCCGTCCGTTATCTTAATGATAAGTCGTCTGACTGACCAGCTTTATTAGACTAGGCAATGCGTTTAATGGTCTACTATTGTGATGATGCAGATGCAGCTCTCAAAGCGAGCGCGAAATAATACGGCGTACCTGGGCTAAATTTTATTATTTGTTAACTGATCATGCGGCGTATATAACCATTCCAGTTAGGCATGATCTGGAGATTATAACACATACGCCTGGTAAGAAAGTCCTCCTGAAGGTCGGGGCGGTCGCTATTACTGTGCTCACTCAATATGTCCTTTTCACTTCGAAGTATTGTCCCGCAAGAACAAGATATTGTGGCTCCTCAATGTTTCGAGACTATGCGCCATAAAATCGAGACTGCACAGGTGCTATTCTTGCATCCCGCCTTGTTTCACAGCTAGTCAGGATGCCCTGCGAGACAGCTGCCAGACCAGGCGTTTCAGCCTCAACACTATTATTATCCTAGGAGCACTGATATCTCATCAGCATGTGGATTGTCTATAAAGATAGCCTCTACACTCTCCACTGATGAAAACCTCAACGGTCGTCCATTTATATACCAACAAGAAGATTTACCAGTGTCCCGAAAGACCCAACAAGAGCCACAATGCACACAAGCGTCATTCCTCTCTCGCTCTCCATCTTCATCCTCCTCTCCCAGTGGACTCTAGCTCTACCCCAGGTCCCGAATCTTCGGCCGTCACTCTCCACAACTCCGCCGCCAACCGCCCCAAGCGAAGTGGCCCTCAAGCTAAACGCAGACTTCCATCTCAAGTTCTCCATCACGGATCCCGTCTCACAAGACCGCCATGGCTTATTGAAGTCTCTCGGCGCATGGAGAGAAGCCGTCACAGGAGCTCGAAACGTTAGGGAGTACGACCCTCTCGACGAAGCCACGAATGGAGCCTGCCTTGAAACGGATTCCGGTGTTCCTTGTGTGAACGTGCAAGTCTGGCCGCAGACGAATGAGGAGAGAGCGGTCCAGCCTCTTGATATCAATATTATGTATGATACGACAGTGGCGCTGGGCAAGGCATTTTATGACAATGCGTATTTTGCAACATTCAGCTTTGTGAAGGTGTCAAGTGGGCAGAGCTTCGGGAGAGGTTGTATCAGTGGGGCTGCCGAAATGTGTCCGCGGGAGGACGGAGGCGAGAATGTGAATGTGTACACAGGGGTGCCACAAGGGAATGGAGGTCTGGGTATGGCTAGTTCTCCCTAAGATGATCTGGGCTCAAGTATGGATGTATCTGAATCGGTCGAAGGGAGCTAGAATGGGAGTAACAATTCGCTGGGCCTTAAAGGCTCGACTGTCAATGCTCCTCAGCCAGGGGGGCGAAGGTCAGAGTGTGGATGCAGCTTCTCTGGGGGTAAGAGGCCAGGATGTAGATGTGTCGAAATGAAGATGGGATAGAGGAGTGTCTGCTTAGTCTTGTATCCGTCAGCTTTTCTAGATGAATTCACGCGATCTGTCATTTCGTAGAATCCAGCGTCACCGTTGTCAGCTCAAAGCTCTGCTAATGTAAAGTCTGACGAGTTCCGTTTAGCTTAAGGTCAGTGAAGTTGACTGAAGCGGTAGTGTCTATGATGGGAATTCAGCTTATGAAGTTCTACCCTTCCGGGTGCTATCACTGTGGTACATATCATTCCCTCCTGCTGTTGTTTTATATTTGTAGACGATGAGCTCGTGCAGAGAATCTAAGAAATCTGCGCCGGGTAGGATTGAATATAGATGAGTTTCGTGTTTATACCTCTAACGTTCAGGCTTTCCCTAAACTAGTGGGCGTCAAAGAGGACTTATTGGTCCTTATAACCCTAGTGTGACGTATATGAACATCTTATTCGTGCTGACCCAGCCTGATCGCACGTTAGACGCCACATCACGAGAGTTATCCACTAAATGGGGCTCCTTGAGAGATTATGTGAACAGGCTTCTTCGCAACAGAGCTGGCAACAGGAAGTCGTTTTATTCAGGAAATGACTGTTAGTAATGGCTTCCCATTGGCATTTGGGCGCTTGCCATAAGCTAACCAAAATTGGCCTTAGAGTGTTGATACGATCCATTAGACTGCATGAACAGTGTGATAGGGCTGCAGGATGCTCCCACCACTTCGATTCGGCTAGCTCCGGCCACAATCGTATGCCCCACAGACCTAAATTCGACGACGCTGATATAAGGCCAGGCCATACATCAAGTATTGATGAATATCCTCAGCCCCAATATCTAAAATCACGAGCATCCTAGGATAGTCATGGCCTCAAGCGCTCCCAGTTGGCAGGTGGATATACCTGGTTTATCACAGCTGGTCTTCAACGTTGGAGCGCACGGACTCAAGCAACTGGCGTCTGCGGGCGTCGATATACACACCGTTGGCTGCATGCTGATGGTTAGCGAGCTTGTACCTGCCTGTCCAGAATTCCGGAAAAGTCTCAACGCGGCAAGACGAAAGCAAAGAAACGAGAAAACATGGCTCTACAATCTTGTCGAAATCGGAGCATCGACTTCCTTCCTGGTTGAGCAATTTCTGAAAACACGCGCTGGCGAAAACGTGCTTGCGCTGATGACAGCGATTGCCCCGTTGATGTCCCCAGAGGCTTGTCCGCTACTGCTAAATCATCTGTTTGAGGACTCGAAGATTGCGCCCGAAAATACACCCGGCATGCAACAGTTTGCCAAGCTCCGAGACGGTCTGATAGACTTCACACGTCTTGTTGGGTTTCGCGAGAAAGTTATGCATCAATATGATTTCTTATTGCGGCTGGCCAAACAAGGAAGCCACTTCTCGCATTCCGGCGACATTGCTCCATACGACGCTATTCCAAATGTAGCTTCGCTATCCAAGATTGTAAGAGCATGTCATGCAATAGCCGCGGCCGAAGATGGATGTATTCTATACGTGAAAGGCTTCACCGGGTCCGCTTGGATCGCGTCGTATGCAAGTCATATTCTGAAGCTGCCAACATGTGCCATAGACGGTAGAGGCAGGCGTATACCGATGACAGACCATTATGATAAGGCAAAGGTTGTGATTTGTCCGTACGATGAAGAAACAAAGCTCGAGTTTTACACCATTGACACATTGACAGAAGTTATCGTACTGGCCCGACTGGATCGCGGCCATTGCCGAGGGTGGTCAGTGAGCTGTGACAATTTCAACTACCTGGAGTTCCGACATCCAGAAATATCGTCCTTAAGGGTGAAACAAAGCATTTCGAGCTTCGTTGCGAACCTAGCTTTGAACAAAGCTGCGTCTATGGCGTCTAGACCTGGCAACCGCTTTGCTAACACGATACCATACTTCCTTTCAATGCTGCCGCAGATACGGCAGCGCTGTCTAGAAAATTTGTCCACTCTCGGCTTCAGCCTTCTTCAGCACGAAAGATATGATATTGATACAGATGACTATAAAAATATTCGCAAGATAGAATCACCACTATCGTTATCGCCCTCAGAAAGTGATGCAGACCAGCAAACACCATTCAGCAAGCAAAGCATGGAATTGTTTGCTCTTTACATACAGGAGTGTGCAGGATCAGATCTGATAGGTACCACGATTACCGACGAAGATTCTGCAGTTTTGAAGGCAGCATTTTTTGGAACTCTGAGGAATTCCATCTTGCTAGCGTCGCACTTGGCATTCACGGACTGGAGTGCGACTCTACGTAGCTTATCTTCCCGTTTCCTATGGAGACGGATAGATCTAGCAGTACTATCTCAACATTCAATAGAAGTTTCGCCCGTTGAGCATCTCGCTCTAGGTGCAGTCTTCGACAGTGAAGACTTTGATAAACGAGAATGGAAGCCTGACATGATAGCTTTAGACGTCGACCACGTAATCATCATACGCACTTTTGCATTGCGAGTAACACTGTTGGACAGTCACGGTATTGTACTGTCACTTGTTCCGGGCATGCTCGTTTATCAAGATCAGCCGAGACAAATAATTGTTTGCGGAAATATTGATCCTTATATCAGAGATATACCTGGCTCTGAGCCTTACAAGCCCCGCGATATCGTCCCTAACTTGCGTAGCCGACATCTAATCCATGCTACGGGAGATACGTTGTACCTCAAACACGAGATTTTCGATGGCCAGGATCTCTTAGGCACGGCTCTACCACGGTTCATGACAGATAGGTTAATGGGAGCCACTTACATTACAACACCGTGCGACTGTGACTACTACAAGCCCTTCAACAGGGAGTCGCTCAGATTACCGTGGGCTTTTCTACCTGGATTTTCAGTCAACAAGCCGAATACCTTTTTCGGAGCTCTCCAAATCTACTACCAGATGGTTGAAAACAACTCTTTAGGTCAGTGGTGTGCGGCTCAAATTGTTCGGGACAGCAGAAAGTATATTACAATCTTGCAGCGTGGAGCATGTCTTGATTGCATTTTTTCATGGCTTGGAGTTCTCAAAGTTTCTCCAACGGAAGACCAGCCGTGGGGAAATGGAACAGTCGTGATTGTTCCAATTGGCGAAGATTGAGCGTAGCGGTTCCTTCCAATTCTTTGATGTCGCAGCACTCTTGAATGCAGATCAGTACACAGACTCTGAAGCATTTCTGGCCGTTCGTCTCTGCGAGACGTTGACTTCATATCTTCTGAACTCAACAAGTCATCTTTGAAGCAATATGATTGGGAAGTTGTTGAATAAGCTCGTCTATCCTACCAATTAGCCAGAAACTGAGGTACGGTGGGGATTAGCGTAATATACATATAGCTTTGGTACGTAATACTTCTTGGCTATGGATTAAGGATTAACATTCGTTGAAGAAGAACAAAAGCTATTGTAGTCATCTGCAAATCCGTTAACCCCCCAAATAACATTAAATGCGCATTTAGCTGCCATATTGCGGGTTTGCTCATGTCGAAGATATTGGTCGCATTTGGCGCCCTATGCCTGTTTGTGGATTTTGCAACTTTTTAAAAAAGATAAAAACTTAAAGCTATTATACCCCTTTGTATATAAGCTATATAGAATATACTATATATTATACTAAACATATTTATAATAAGAATTTAAAGAATATAGTTATTTTTTAAATATATTGAATATTAATAAAATTTCTTTAAAATAAAAAAAGTTAATTTTTTAGGTTTTTATTAGTTTCTATCGCTAAAAGCTTATAATTTAATACTAAAACTTGTTATATATATATTAAAAGTATAAAACCTATAAAACTATAATATATAGATTCTAGATTTATCAATATATAATAACTTATTTAATATATAAAACTTATTCTATATTAAATAAATAAAAGTTTATTATATTTATAAATTAAAAGAATAAGATTTAATTACTTTAAATAAATGAACTAATTTACTAGTAAATAATACTAATTTTTATAAATAGCTCTAGATATTTAATCCGCTTGTTAAACTTAGCTAAAAAAATTTTAAGATTTTTTTTTCTTTAAGTCCTTTTTAATACTAGGGCTTTGTAGAGAGTAATTATATATTATATTAAATATATTTATAATAAAGATTTTAATAATAATATTACTTTTAAATTATATACAAGTATTTTAAAATGAAAATTAGAGTTTTAAATACTATTTTAGCTTAAATCTTATAACTTTTTACTAAGAAACAAAATAATATATATTCTTTTAAAAATATAGTAAGTAAAATTTTTATTATTTTTTTAACTTAGTAATTAATTTTTTAATATATTAAAACACTTAGAAAGCGCTCAGAGTACTGAAATCACTTGTATTATATTTATGTTCTTAGACTTTAAAACTTATATATAAATATAATTCTATTATATTAATATAAACTAAAGATCTTAGATTTTTTTAATTATATATATAGTTAAGTTAATTAAATAACTTTTATTAATAATTATACAATATATATTATAATGTTTGCCAAGGACTTATACTTAATCGGGCTTAGAGCTTAGCTCACCGCTTAGTCATTCCCTCATTCAACATACACGCTAAAACGAGCGTTTTCCTACATAGCGCTGATCACCACAGTAGAAAGGACTAATGAGGGCTAATCAGGACGCCATGGCCGGGGCAATAGTCGTGTACCAATGAGCAGACTCAGTAGAATAGGAGAATCCGACCCACTGCTTCTCGGCATCTTACGTCAATCCCACTGCGATACCAATGTCCACCCAGCCTCTCTCCTCTCGCCAAATCTTAGGCATGCTGCCATCGAAGCCGAATCCGCAAGACAGCGTGCTTCTAATCAACGAGGCACAAAATGAGTACGACTGCGGCAAACTCGCCATTCCCGACATCGAATCCTCGCGCGCTGTAATTGGCAACCTCCTGAAGCAATGGCGAAATGCAAATGGCTACATAGTGCACGTAATCCAGGAAGCGCCTGAAAACGCGCCTATCTTTACTCCTGGAACTAAGCTGGCCGATGAGTTTCAGGAGCTGAAACCTGAGGGCGAAATAGAGAAGGTGTGATGCTTCGCCAAGATTGTCAACAAACACGAGACTCTGTGTTTATATTTTCAAGAAAGATAGTAAAGCAGCGGATAGGCTGACGCAATACCTCGACACAGGTCATCTCGAAGTCGGCGTCAAGCTCCTTCACCGCTACAGACTTGGATGCTTATCTGAAAGAGGTTAACAAGACAAAAGTCGTGCTTGTGGGATACATGGTAGGTCCTGCTCTTCCGACGGACGCAGCTCCGGACTAATACCAATAACCAAATCTAGCTATCTTCAAGCATTGAGTCTACTGCCTTGGCGGGGGCTGAATTAGGATATGACATATGTATCGTTCGGGATGGAGTTGGTGACCGAGGTTTGCCTGGAGCTTCCCCTACACATGTACAGGTAAAGGTGTTCAGCCAAGCCAGCAACGAAAATTCACTAATTTCTATGGACCGTACTCGCGGGGCTAGGAGACTTCGCTGCGACTATTGTCGATAGCGGCGACTTGTGACTCCAGAGGAGTTTAGAGTGGAGCATTGTTCTCTTCTCGTCTACAATTCATCGTATTGATTTTTCTTTGCACATTTGTAAAGAATCACGGATGTTTTCCTTATGTTGCTACTTCCCACGCACGTGATTTTGTTTCCAGTCACTTTTCACCAAGATTTCGGTTTCACCCAACATCTCAGCCTATTACGCGCTAAATGTTAAGCTGCGGTTATCTATTTGCATCTGAATCAAGAGCAGTACGCGCCAAAACAGTCTTGTATGGACTCAGAAAAGCCTCGCTTCTACCTGTATGCGACGTAGAAAATCATTGACATCCCGCCATAGGAAAGTCATGACAACATCAAAGCAGAAGCACACTCAATGATTATCGCAGACTACTTTGCGGATTAAGACCCTTAAGCAATAGGCAGGCTCCTAGAATCCAGCATGTCTTCCGCGACTTTTCGACGCGCTCTGGCCATCATAGGCTGTATTCTAGCAACCACAAGCTTCGCAGCACCAGTCGACCCATTCTCCGACTTATCCGCCCAACCCAACGCGTTCCCAGAACCTCTATACAGCACCTGCAGCAATGACCAAAGACGCAAGATCAAAGTCGCCCTCCTCCAAATGGACTCCTACATGAACCGCGCCGGGGTCGCGCTAACCTCCCCAACCTTCACCCTCATGAACAGCAACTCCGACGTCCGCGAGACATACGATGAAGCCATGCGAGGCGTAACCGAGCGCAGACCCCTAACATACCTGCAACCAGCCAGAAAACCTGTCTTCAACTGTGTGACGGAACAAAATCCTCATCCAAGGGAGCTCGGTCCCCCGGAGAGGCAAGCATGCTTAGGCAAAGAAAGTCCCCTGATCGTCATGCCAGCTGACGGCAAACTGTTCATCTGCCCCCTGTTCTACGAGTACCCTGTGGTTCCTCCGGCGGACCCGTGTCCGAAGGTCGTGGACAACAAGTTCAAGGAGCCGGGCTTCTTCGAGCAAGGGCAGAATATGATTGTTATGTGGGGGATGCTGCCGATGTATTTCCCTGGCGTGGAGTATAGCGAGGAGTATGTTCAGTATAAGAGTTTGAATGAGGCGATTGCGGATAGGGATGACCCGACGAGCGCGAATGTTATTGGATTTTTGGAGTGTGAGTGACTCGTTCATTCGTTATGGTGGGGAAGACGTGCTAATTCTTGAAAGTGGGAACAAATCAATGCAGGAGCATTCCAGACATCACCAAGCCTCCGTGGACCGGACGCACAACTGTGCAGACAAATCTCGAGAGACCTTCGCTTACACTTGATGGTGTTGCAAACCAACCTCCGGCAAATGGATCCATTATTTTGTCCATTCCCAAAGTTCGAAAGGTAGACCAAACCGCACAGAACCTAGGCGCAGATATTGCCGTGTCATGATAATCGAAGGGCAGAGACCCTGTGGATCGTGATAGATACTAAGACATGGAAAGAGCGACCTTTCAATTCAAGCTCTCAAATCTTGTTGGGGCCTTATGTTGTCGCTTGACTATTGAGGCAGCCCAACGTCTTCGTCATACTAAAGCCTTGTATCAATGACAGAGAAATCGTCCCGTAGATGAGACTCAGCTGGAAGTTTGTTTCATTGAAAGCTTTATATGGTTTACAGCCAAGCCTATGTAATGTTAGCAATATCCTCGACTCTACCCAGGACCTGTGCCACGTGCCTAACAACTCCAACCACGCCCTAGGCAAAGCGCTTTCGTTGCTAAATATGACGCATTGGCCAACGTCACTCCCATGACATAGACAATATGTGAAGAAGTTTTGCTATTCAAGATCCGTCGCGTTTCGCAGTGCTGGTAAAGATCTTGAGTCTGCAACAAACATGAACATGCATATTTCCATCCACGCGGAGATTGATGCCAGTAGCATTACAACCTCTCTTTGAACATCACACTCAATCTACAAGTTTCATCAAGCCAAGAATTCCGTACCACGTTGGCGTTGAGCCTTATGTTGGTTGTGCTTACCATGCTTAGGCGTTTCGGTTATATCCCAAGAGCCTCTGCTGGCTGTTTCGTCACTGTAAATTACTTACTATCTTCATCCATGCAGCGTCTTTCAATCATTTTCGCGCGTTGCTAACTCGAAACTACTTAGGACTTGCCCAGGGACAATGAACCAGGCAAAAAAAAACACTCACCACCCAACACCACCACCGGGCCAATACCTTCCCTCCTCCCTCTCCTCTCCCTC
This sequence comes from Bacidia rubella, assembly GCA_032158265.1. NCBI lineage: Eukaryota > Fungi > Ascomycota > Lecanoromycetes > Lecanorales > Ramalinaceae > Bacidia > Bacidia rubella. Next base: position 216,463 of record JAVTIF010000023.1, on the reverse strand, counting down.
TCCTCCTCCCTCCTCCTCTCCAGCACCCTCTCCCTCCCTCGGTAGCAGCATCAACAGCTTCACTTGGTCAACCCGCAGCGCGTACTCCAGCATAAACGGAGAACAAGGCGCAATGAACATGTCCGTAGCGATCTACTATAAAAACAAGGAAGGGCCACAGCTCGCTTACCACGATACAATGTTCCCGAACGTGTTTACGACGCCGAGTTGCTGGCCGAGTAGTAGTAGTAGTGGTGGTCGTGGTCGTGGTCGTGGTGAGTGATGGTGGTGGCTTTTGTGCCACGGGGGAGGGGTTGAATTGGGGGGTTGGGGTGGAGGTGTGTACGCCTGCTATAGAAGATAAGGGGAGGAGGGAGTTTGAATTCGTGAGTGCTAAATTCTCAACGCTTGACTTAAATTACGAACAGAATCGCTGATAGAGGAACGTTAGCTGTATGTAAGTAACCAGGGATATGTTGACTTTCAGGATTCGAGGCAGTATACGGGTGGGAGGTCAGCGTTTCAGCAGATAAATGAGGCGTATCAATCTAGTATTCACTGTTGGGTTGGGGATCATTTGTATGCCTCTCAGTAAAGTGTCCGTTGATGAGTACGATAGATTGCACGAGCTAATCCAAGGGCGACAGCTTGGATAGGATATCTAAGTTTAAGAGCATATTGCATAGCTTATCAGTATGGTGTGTTCCATTTGAAAATCAACTGGCATCGATATGAAGCTGTCCTTGAAAGATGTTCTGCTAGGTGACTTATGCACATGCCGCGCTTGTATTGGCCACGTCTTGAACGTATATGGAATCAGCTGAATCATTGGTCACAGCATGATGTATATAGCACTAGCTACAAAGACGTCTGAGTTGAACAACTTCGTCTTACAGTCCCCTTTAGTTATCTCAAAGATTGTAACGTGATCAAACTTGCAAATTACTCACTACCTACTTCCACATCCTGATAACCAATCAGAGTAGGTGTTATTCTTAGAGAGAGCTTACAGAAAGGCTGGCTTTTCAAAGAGATATTAATTGCTGTTGCTCAAGGCGCAACAACTGACTGTGGTTCCTGAGCGCGTAGGGCAGCCCTTCGTCTTCGGATTGAATGTGTTACTTGCAATCAAGGCAGGAATTGGACACTTCGCGTTTGTGGCTGGTCAGCGGAGATTTTTCCAGTGAATAGTCGTACTTGAGCGGGACTTATCATCGGATTAATCAACTGAAACATTCCATAATCAGCATGTTTCAAGCACGAAAATTTACGCACCACAATGTCTCTCGCGTATACAAGTGGCAAAACTCAGATTATAATAGCAAAAGTTCCGTGCGAGACTGATGTTCCTGCGTCCTTAGGCATTTTTTCGTCTATACTTATGAATGATGGCATATCCTTGCTTGCCGATTTCGTCGCCATCCTGACTCCAGCAATCAGCCTAGAAACATGAACACAATACTTCCCCTCGCCTTCTCTCTCCTCCTCCTCCCCAAGTTCATCCTCACATTCCCATTCGAAATATGTCCCCCCGACATGCGCCTGCTCAACCACACAAACATAGCAACACTCTCCGCACCATCCTCGTAAGCCCCTTCCTCTGCCCCCCGTCCCCCTCACCCCTACCACCCCCTCCTAACAAAACCCCAGCAACAAAGACGAAGTCCCAATCCCCAACTCGCAACCCCCCCTAAAACTCTCCTTCGGCTCCTCCTCTCGCTTCGAAGGCATCCCCTGCACAGCCGCGCTCTCCCTATTCGACAAAGCCCTCATCTCAATCGAGCGGAAGAAGCCGTTCCATCTACACGACATGGTGCCCGCTTGCGGGGAGATGTACGGGATCGATGATTCGGAAGGGAAGTTCAGGTTCATGGTGATGCAATATGAGGCGGAGCCGCGGAAGGAGTTTACTTTTGATGTGCTGTCGCAGGCTATTGGGGCGTATCGGAAACGGGTTGATGAGGGGTGGGTGAAGCCGGGGAGGGATCTGGTGCCGTTGCCGATTGTGAGTATTGATCGGGATGAGGTGGAGAGGTGGACGTTTGGGTATATGTTTTTGCAGAAGATGTTGAGGGGGTCGAAGGAAGAGGAAGAGGAAGGGGGGGTTGATGTTTCTTGAGATCGGAGTGATGGGGTTTCAAGGAATACTGTGTACAGACTGTGGTGGACGAGTCTTTCTGATGCTACAATGGCATATACAGGTTTCCTCAGTCCTTTATCCCATTACTTTTTGACGAGTGGAGAAGCCATGTGCCTGTGTGAGGCGCAAGTTCACTGAATACCGGTCCACAATTCGACACAGGTTCTGCTTGAGTCTGGCCCTTCCCGTTGTGCGTGTAGGAGAAAATTGGGACGACATAGCAGCCATTTTCCTTGGATTGCAATCTTCATTCCACTGTGTGCTATGTGTCAGTCATTGCGTAGACGAGTGGTGCCAGAAGATTGCTGTGGTGGAGCTGGTATAATGTCGTGAACACGAAGAGAGAAAGCGTTCCAGGGTGATCATCCACTGTGGTGATTGTTCCTATGCACACTCAAGCGCAAGTTCAATGAAGAAATACTGTGTATATGTATGACGGCATCGTGGCAAGCGCTACAAAAGCGCAGTAAGCATTGCTCATGATACATAGCTCTTGAAATTGAGCGTGGTTTCACCAGGTCAGCTGTGCGTCAGCAACACCTCCCTTCCCCACCTCTTCTTCACTGACCGACCAAGTTTCCCCGATTTAATTTATGCTCACAATCCACCCATCTCCCTCGACCTCTCCTCTGCCATTTCTGCCTCCCCAAATAACCACGCCCTTACCTCCATTACCACCACCCCCATTAGCACCCAAAGAGTCGGCAGCGAACCACGCCCTCGGCCCCGGATGTGCTTTGCCACCACCCTCCTCTTCCACAGCCTCTGTGTTGGGCTCCACGTTCGCTTCCACACCCACCTCTAGCCAGGTGACCGACACTGTTGATGCTCCTACTTTGGAGCGTATAGCGTCCTTTAGGCCTGCTGGGGTGATGCCTGAAGGTGAGAGCCCGTAGGCCCAAGTATCGGAGAGGTAGACCGGTTCAGTGCTTTTGCTTGTGGACGATGTGTCTGCTTCCTCTTTTGCCCCTGTCTCTGGTTTCTGTTTCTCACCGGTGTCCGCGATGGCGGAGTCTTCCTCCATCTTGGAAGGGGCCGGAGCCTGGGTGGCAGCTTGCTCGCCCATGAGGTAGATGATGTAGTCCCTCCCTGCACCCGTGGCTATGGGCAAGAATGGCGCGCCTTTCCTTGCCTTTGGACCAGGCGTTAGTGGGTTTGTAGGAATCTCAATTGTAGACCAAGATTCTTGAGCGGAGACATAGTCTTCGGTTGCATCGCCGGCGAGGTTGATGTAATATTTTGGCTTAATGGGAAGGGAAGAGATTGTAGATGAGAGAGGCGTGATAGAGGTCATCGTGTATAGGGTTGAGTTTGAGAGGGCAAGAGTTGAGGAAGGCGTTGCGTCTTCTGCAAGAGCGGGCAGTGCAGACCAGCTGCGTGTGGAGATATTGAAGGACCAGGTGTCTGAGAGGGAGTTGGAGGGAGAGGACAGGCCGCCATGGATGAGAATGGTGCCGTGAGGTTCTGGGGAGACATCTTCAGCGGTACCCTTCACAAGACTCGGTAGCTTGGAGATAGTCGAGGTGATCTGCTCGGTCATTGTGGGCTGTGTCTGTAGCTTATTCACAGGTGCAGGCCGATCGAGAGATATCGCACCATGCATGTACCGAGCCGGAGGGATAGACGCGTCTTCAGCAGGATCAATGTAGCTCCAGCCCAGTGTCTTTGTGTTGTACATCCAGACGCGTCCCATCTCTTCAATTGGCTTATCATCCTCACCTCTTCCGCCGAACAGGTAGATCTTGTCTACGACTGCAACAGCCGTATGGCCCGCTCTTTTGCCGGGCACTTTGCCATCTTCACCTTCCCCTAGGGATGGCACGCATTCTTGTCATTTGATCAGCCATCGACTCAGGCATATCACGTAGAGCATTCCCTACTGTAATCAGGCTTCTCCTCGTTGCTCTTCAGCGGTAAGCTGATGATGTGTACTTCATCTCCTGCCAAATCGCCCTTCTCATCCTCACCACCAAAGATATAAATTTGTCCATTGACGGCCGTGAGTGAATGGTTCAGACGAGGAAGGAAGGCAGGGCTTGAGATTCGAGTGAATGTTGCGGAGAGACCTGGGGTAGGTTTGGCGATGCCGTATGCGACACCTGCTTCGACAGCGGTGGACGCGACTTGCTCGACAGCTACTACGCCAGCTGCGACTTCCATGTCGAAGATTCTCTATTGTGTTGAGTGGGTGAATGATCTTTAGGAATGCGACAATCACCATCGAAATCGACGAAAATGAAGGAGGTCTAGCGTCAGGGCTGGCGATGTTCAAGGCTGCAAGCCTTGCATATTCGCCCAAACATTCACATCACTATTATGTGAGAAGTGACACGTGTAAGAATGCCATACAACCTATGTCTAGAGATCATATTCATCTTTGGCCTTCTAACACATGACATTGTGTTGTTGCAGAAATTAGAAAAGCCTCGCTTGCGCCTGCCATATTTGCAGGGCTACAACCTGTTACCAGGCAAGCAAGCTCCAATGTCGATTCTACAGCTACATGTTTTGATGAGTGACGCGTGACTACACAGCCATCTGCCAAGATAGCTCACTGCTTTCAGTGTCACATCTGTTGCATTCCTTTTCACACATTTTTCTTTCACATTAAATCATCTCTGCAGTTGTTTTTCAATCATCTGCAATATCACCAAAGCGCCACCTCGGTAGTCCTGGACAAGCTTGACTATCGCAAATCACCACCTTCATGTGCTCTTTCGTCAAACGTCACCCCAAAAACTATTGGTGCTCCCGTCAGTGACATTACTCGCTCGCGACCTCGAATATCGAACGGACAACCTACTTCCCTCATGTCCTCTCCTCAGCATGAACCAATGATGGCCGGATTGACTATCCCTCGTTCTGCCGATGAATGGCGGCAGAGAGGTAATGAACGCTGCAAGGTCGGCAATTATGCTGAAGCTGTCGTATGGTAAGCTCAAGTCCTGAGTCTCGAGACCTCGTCTACCACTTCTAACTTCACCATCATTTTCACATGACTGACACATGGCCCCAGCTACTCGCAGTCGCTTCGCCTCAAGAGCAGCTTCGACAGTGCTATTCCCCTCCTCCTCAACCGCTCTTACGCCCGCGGTGCCTTTGGATGTTTCGACGCAGCAATCCTCGACGCTCAAACGGTTCTTGATCACCAACCAGAAAACACAGCAGCGTTGTTTCGCATGGCGCGAGCACATTATTGCCTTCGTCACTTCATAGCAGCTCACGACACCCTCACGAAGTTGCTAGAGATAGATCCCAAGCATGTTGCAGCAAACGCGGACTTCAGAAGATATCAAGAGCGTATGCGTGAGGTAAATGGCCGTCATGACTTCGCGCATTTGCTCACAGAAGTATCAAATAAAGTCTCGAAGCCGGATATGGATCGTGCTTCGTGGAAGAACCCTGCAGTCGTAAGACGACAATGCACGATCGAATCGCACGGACGCGGGCTTTTCGCTGCCCGAGACATCAAAGCTGGAGAGCTGCTGCTGGTGGAGAAAAGTTTTGGGGCTGCATTTCCCAAAGCAGGCAAAGTACAGGATCTCATTGTAGATGACCCGGATCACGGTAGAACGTACGGAGAGGCCTTCTGGCAGATGCGCGACGAGATGGCGAAAAACATCTGGGCCAAGCTTCATAAGAACCCAAGTCTGATGCAGGGATTCGCAGATCTTTACCCAGGTCCAGACGCGAAGGAGGAGATAGATTCCAAGACCGGACACGCAAAGATAACGTACGATATGGTGGAGAATCGCATCGTATACAATTCCTTTGCCTTCCCGGTAAGAAGCTGGGATATCCATATACAGAACGCACGAACACATTGGATGCTGGACCAGAAGCGGCCATTCAAAGACGCTAATTGCTGTATGGGTTTATGGCTGGAGGCAAGCTACATCAATCACAGTTGCTATCCCAATGTCCGCCGCTCATTCATCGGCGACATGATGATCTTCCGCGCTCGCCAAGACATTCCTGCTGGTGCCGAGCTTTTCATTGAATATGTTGGCGGCAGCGAAGACGTAAAAGAGCGAGAGAAGAGGCTTGAGCAGTACGGGTTTAAGTGCGAGTGCTCGATCTGTCGATGCCAACGCAAGACGACTGACGTCAAACTTCAAAGTCGTAAGATTGTCATGCGAAAGCTGGCCAATCTCTTTGGAGGGTCACGCGGCGTCGGGCTTACACGGAGCTATGACTTGTTGGAGGAGCTGGAGTCGACGTATGAACATCCGGCAAGGGAGGAGCCGAGGACGACATTTGTGTTGCCATGTATGGAGCTGATGAACGCTCTTACGCACGCTCAGTACCACCTTGAGGTTGTAGAAATAGGTTTGGCCATGCTACGCGCGCTAGGCTTCGAATTCAAAATCTCGGCTTCGAAGTTCGAGATCAAGCGCTGGGGTTTTGGGGTGGACGAGGTTGTGCCTGCGCTGGCTGACATGTGGACGGCTCTCGGAGTGCTGGAGCCGCAAATTGTCAATGACGTAGAAAGATACCTCAGAGTAGCGTACAATATCATGGTGGGGGAGGAGGTGAGCTTTGCGAGGCACTATGCTGTATGCTCGCCCGAGATCGACGAGGAGGAACAATTGAGTCTCGAGACGAAAGCTAAGGTGGCTGATCTCTGGAGAGAAATGAGCGTAAAAGACTCCTAGAGTGGGAGGCCCTCGTGAGTAGCAACAATATTGCAATAACCTTCGTTGCAAAAGCTTGCATAGGATTGGGAAGTTCAAGGCGGCATAGTAGGAACAGGGGGCAGCCAAGCCCACGTAACCTGCACCCTGCCTAAATCCATATCCGCAAGCTTCCTGAAAGCACCAGGCGAGACATCGATATCAGTGGGTTTGCAGCCCACACCTATGTCTAGTCAGCTCTGCCTTCATCTCATTCTAAACATATCAAACCAAAGCAATCAAAAATTTGAAACATACATCTATCCACAACCCTCAAATCCACACTCCGTCCTTCCCGCACAGCCCTGACTCTATGCCCGCGTAGCACATTCGCATTAGGATCAGATCCCTTGGAGACGGCGTCGAAGGTGAAATGGCTAATTGATACCACGTCGTTGTTGGAACTGGATGTGATTCCGCAGGCGCCTAAGGCGGGGGAGTAATATGTTAGATCACCGGTGAAGGATTGAGATGCTAATGGTAGATCTTTGTATGTGTTGCGGTTGTTGACAGTGAGACCAATTGAGAGGCCTAAGATTAGGGCGATTAAAATGATTAGAACAGTGGAAAAGGCGATCAGGAAAACGCGTCGCGAGTAGCCAAGATAGCGCCGGTGGGGTGGGAAGGCGCGATTCATGGTGTTTGAGCAGGCGCTTTTGAGGGTGTGCCATTTTTCGCTTAGAGATGGGGGAGATGGGGAGGATTTGTATGGTTTCTGGGCGTTGGATGGGCGAGTCTCCCATGGTGGGAGTTGATAGTTGGTTACTTGAGGCTCGGGTTTTTGCGTGGCCATCGTCTTTTGCATGTATTTCAAGCAACACCTACATCGTTAGAAGACTTGTCGCTCAGTTTGCCCATGCTGAGCTGCGTTAAACAATCAACTGTAGAGAATGTTGCAGTGTAGACCAGGTTGTCGCACAGTTTTAATACGAAGAAAGTAGGAAAAGCACACCAGCCAATCACACCCCAAGCAATTTGCTTACACCCCAATCCCAATGCGGAAAAGCCTCGGCTCAACTACTAGCGTCGATTTCGCCTCCATATCATCATCAACGATCTTTCAACCAACAACGCACCTACTATCACCAAACAATCCACTACCCATTGTCGCAAGACATCTCAACCCACTCAATCTCCGCTCTCAGCACTTACACTCATAATGGCGGCCCTCCGCACAACAACGTCGCGTCTCCTCTCCTCAACCCGCCACCTCCCTCACCCTCCCCTCGCCCGCACCTACGCAACAGTCGAACCCATCTCCAAACTCGGCGAAGCAATGTCCTCAACCCAGCCACCAATCCCACCATCCAAGACCTCCACAATCAACGAAATTGACCAAGGACCCAAGGCGAAGACGAAAACATTCCACATCTACCGATGGTCGCCGGAGCGGCCAAGTGAGAAGCCCAAGATGCAGTCTTACACGCTGGATCTGAACAAGACGGGGCCGATGGTGCTGGACGCACTGATCAGGATCAAGAATGAAGTTGACCCGACGCTTACATTCAGGAGGAGTTGTAGAGAAGGAATCTGTGGGAGTTGCGCTATGAACATCGATGGGGTGAATACGCTGGCTTGTCTATGTACGTGCCCCCACGTTCCCACAAAGTATTCTCGCAACCATGGTAAGGTGTACTGTACAAGAAGATTGTACTGACAAACCCTGTTCACAGGCCGCATCCCCACCTCCACCTCCCACGAAGCCCGCATCTACCCCCTCCCGCACACCTACGTAGTAAAAGACCTCGTCCCAGACCTAACCCAATTCTACAAACAATACAAATCCATAAAACCGTACCTACAACGCAGCACCCCCGCCCCCGACGGGCGCGAATACCGACAATCACCCGAGGAACGCAAGAAAATGGACGGACTCTACGAATGCATCCTGTGCGCATGCTGCAGCACCTCCTGCCCGTCGTACTGGTGGAACAGCGAGGAGTACCTGGGCCCTGCGGTGTTATTGCAGAGTTATCGGTGGTTGGCGGATAGTAGGGATGAGAGAATGGGAGAGAGGAAGGAGATGCTGGATAATAGTATGAGTCTTTATCGGTGCCATACTATTCTGAATTGCTCGAGGACTTGTCCGAAGGGGTTGAACCCGGGGAAGGCGATTGCGGAGATTAAGAAGAGTATGGCTTTTGCTTGAAGGGGGAGGGTGGGTGGGACAAACTGGGGGGTGGGATAAGGGGGGGTTTGGGGGGGAACGGGAGCATGGTCGAGAGTGAGAGAGCTATGACGGTTCACCGTGCATAATTACTAGTCTCAAGCCCCCCCCCTTTTTTTTGCGCCAAGTTCCTGCCCGTCCATTCCATTGGTTTCATGTACATAAAGCGTCCGAGTACTCAAGTAGATAAAACAAACAATCGTCATGTATTCTTTTTCATTCCCCTAAAGCCATGTTCTTGCACAGGGGGATGGGGAGAAAACGAATCGCGCTCTCTCAACTTAACGCAAAGCCGCTTAAGTTTAACATGCCCTTCTGACATACCTAACTTCTGAGTTCGATACCACGTGCTAGGTCACCATCACCAGTGCGACCGGGTAAACTGAGTATCGAGATGGGGGGGTGGTGAGGTGCGCGCGTGTATACATGAGAGCGATAGGTTCAGAAAGCGGTAGAAAAAAAAGGGACGAGAACGAGAGTGGTTCAATAAAGATTGATTGCTACGTTTACATATTTGCCAGTGTCATGCTAGCTATCGTTTTCATGCTGTCGTCACCAGCTAAGACATCCTCACGCAATGCGATGCGAAGCGAAGCAAAGCAAAGCCATGGAATGCAATGCCCTTCAAAGCAAACAGCCAACTACCAGACAATTGCCCATCTCGTCCCACATTAAGCATACATCATACACATACCTTTCTCATTTTCCCACACTCTCTCCCTTCCCACTGCCTCCTCTCCCACCCACCCTTGACTTTCACAATTTCACCTGAAACCGCTCACTCTTCCTAATCCTCTCTCCATACCTCCAAAACACGATCGGAATCGGACACATCGCAAGGGCAATAAACGCCAATAGACTATTGCCCCACCCCAGCCCCAGCGTCTGATACATACTCCGCCCCGCAAGCGGCAGAAGCGCTCCCACAAGGGATCTGAGGATTGCGTTCGCCGCAAGCGCACTGGCCGCATAGACTGTGAATGCATCAACCAGATACGTCTGGATCGGCATGAAGGTGGCCAGCAACCCGAAGCCAACGAGGGACGTGCCGATGATGGGCGCAATCCAATGGACTTCGTTTTCTGCCGTCCAACCGTAGATGAAGAGGCCGATGGGGATGACGAGACTGCCAGGGATCATGGGCGGGAGACGATATTCGGGTTTCTGCTCCCCGGCGGGGTCTTTGGTGGTAAGGTATTTCAATAGCTTGTCAGAGAGGATGCCGAAGATGATGGTGCCCAAAAGCGATCCGATACCGATGCCGAGGTATGTGAGCCCGACAGAGCCTTGGGAGAAGTGATATGAGGAGGCGAAGACTTCGTTGATGGTGGTGAAGAGTAGGTAGAGGTAGCCGTAGACGACTGCCATGTATGTGGAAAGGGCGAGGACGATAGGGGAGAAGACCATGAGTTTCAAAGGGCGGACTATGGAGATCTTGAAGAGTTGGAAGGGCGTGTAGGGGAGAGCCATCTTTGAGCGGAGGGAGGGGTTGCCGGTGGATTTGCGGAGCTTGGCGGCTTTGTGTTCGAGGATTGTGATGGGGTAGGTCTCGCGCATTACGAAGAGACCGAAAACGGCGATAACGCCGGCCTGGGGTGAGTTAGTGTGGTGAGACGAGAGAGAGGTGCGAGAGAAAGAACGTACAGCGATTGCAATCACCCAGAAGACCCAACGCCAGCCGGCTGCGTCAGAGAGGTACCCCCCTGCCACAGGGCCTATGACGGGACCCATCAAAGGTCCTAAAGCCCATATTGCCATGACTGCTCCTCTCTTTTCTTGTACGATCATATCTGCTATCGTGCCTCCGCCTATTGTGAGTGGGCAAGACCCAAACAAGCCTTCGATGAAGCGGAAGCCAATCAGCATATTGAGGTTGGTGGCTAAGGCACATGCGACAGTGAAGACGATGAAGCCCACATTAGACACATGATAGAGCGGGAGTCGTCCGTAAAGTTCGGAGAGGGGAGCTAGGATGATTGGGCCGAAAGCGTAGCCCAGCACGTAGATGGAGACGACAAATGAGGCGAGTTGTTCATTGTCGGAATTGAATTCTGACATGACTTCAGCCACGCCGGGGGCGAACATGGAGGATGCGAGGGGTCTAACAAGACATTAGTGGTGGGAGGTGTGCAGGAGAAGGAGGACGTACGTGAGGAAGGTGATGGATGATATGACGAGTATATTCGACCATTTCTTCTTCGATGACCAGTTCCGCGCATTCTGTGGGTCATCGGGGCCTTCAAAGTCAACAATGTTGGGGTCTTGGGCTTCTGCTTCTGCATCCTTCTCGTTTGATAGCGCCCCGGGCTGTGCTTCTATGTCTTGTCCTTTCGCGTGGCTCGATGGCGCCGAGGATGCGCTATCTTCATTGTCATGAGGTGCAGCCTGCAGACCTACGTAGGTAGATGCTTCTGAGGACTGTGAGGGTGCACTTGACCGCGCCGATGGTGCTACGGTGATGGGAGGAAGTTCTGAGAGGTAGGAGTCATGTTGAGGCGGATGCTGAGAGTCCTTAGATGGTAATTGAGGTTGAGCATTCGGGGTGATTGGTGCTATGCTTGATCTATGGAGGTCTGCATCGTGGCCGGTGTAGAGGGCAGAGACGACTCTGTCTTTTCGTGGCTCTTCAGTACTCAGGGCTTTCGCCAATGGCAATTCAGTGCCTGTGCATCTTTGTTAGTGACACTGCGATGAGGTCTGATGCCATTGAGAAGGCATGATATTCCGAAGCCAATGCGACACCTGGTAAGAGTGTTGGAATTGATGATCTTACTCATGGTGGCAGATTGAAGAACCTCCAATGAATCAAGCCTCTCAGTCCCAGTCGGTAAACTCCGTTCCCACCTCCGCTAGCCGTCCCTGACGTCGATGCCCAGCACTGTCTGCATTAAAACCTACAATATGGGTGTTTGTTGGACGGGTATATGAGAAGGTGAAGAACTTCGACTGTAGGAAGAAAGTAGTCCATGCCGTATACTCCGCACAAAATACTCTTACGGACGTACTAAATCCCATCCTCTTCGCTTGCGGAAACGCTCTTGCCTTTCTAACCGAGTTACCACGGCTGTTCGGCAGACCCTTGCCCTAAGTCGTGCATTATCCTAACATAGTGTCCTGCATATTCCTGCATAAAACCTTGCGAGCGGCCGGCGATAGGATCTAGTGCGGACGAAAATCCCGACGCCGCGTTTCAACTTCGCTGTCGACGGAAATGCCCTCCGCTCTGCTCCTGCCACGGTGATGAGACGATAGAGTCGCCCTTATCTTGTATTCTGGCCCATCGTCAGAAGATCGCAACTGATAAAGTCGGCGATGGTCGAAAAATGTGGCGCTGCCCTGGGGGGCGCGAAGCCTCAAAGGCGCAGCCACGGTCCTGCATTCCTTTATTGGCTGACTTGACGCTGTTCCAGTCGGCAAGGCTGACAGCTAGCAATTTCATCTTCCCCCGAAGTTCCTTCTACACATGATAAATCTCCAGTTCCACGAATATATGATCTACACCAGCCACTCTTTCGTAGCTTGATTATCATCTCATTACCTTCAAGATCGAGCCTGCGCTTCTACATCGAGGCTCCTATCTAATCTTTGGAGGTCGACTATTGTTGCTAAGATGCAGCACAGAAGCGACAGAATTGAGTCAGAGAGCTTGTCAGGAGACGATCGAGTGAGCAAGAGGACGCCAAAGACGACCTCCGAAGGGCACGAGAACATCAACATGTTCTCACCTTTGCGCCGCTGGAACTCGTATCCGCGCCCTCAAACAGCGTTTTTGCATACGTACTACCCATCGCAACATATTCTTCCACATGAGCCACGGAGAATTCCACTGCCCCCTACAACGCTCTCCTCCAGACACCCTAGTGCAAAAAGAGGAAGCAAGTCTTTTAATGTGGCCGATTTAAAACCTTCTGCCTTCCCAGCAAAGACTAAGAAACAGAGGCCAATTGGTGTTTCCTCTCGCTCCAAGAATGCGTCAGGCAATAACACCGACGCCTCTTCCTCGGCAGATTGCTCGTCTGCAGAATCTTGGTCTCCCTGGTCTACAGAACCTTCGTCTCCCATGTCTACAGAGCCCTCGTCCGAGGGTCCATCCAAAGGACCGATATCATCGAGCGTGGATAAAGGGAGAGAAAAAAACCTCCAAAGGAGTCGCAGTAGACGAGACCAAGTCGCTCCCAGGGATCTCCCCATGCTCCCCACGCTCCGCTTCTCGAATAGGAGGATTAACCCAAACCGGCGTTCCGATGAAGCCATACGCGATGCACTGAGCCAAATCGACATAATTGCAGAACGTCGAAAAAGCGTCGGAGACAGTAGTCCAACAGCTAGGACTGAAGGGAAACTCACAGAAGGAAAACAATATGCGAGGAGTGGCTCAGACGATGAAGGAACCATTGCCGATCTTGAGGCCCTCGTTATGAAAGGCGATGTCACCAAATACATGACGTCTACTGGCTCACAGACTTTTGCCAACCAAAAAGCCTTTGTTCAGGGCAATATAATGGATGAGAATTCTCTGTCGGAGCTGGGTGAGGCGATACGCAATGATTTGAGGCAAGATGCAGTCGTTCTGCCAGCTCTTGCGTCTACGCCCGTAAATCAAGCGGCCCATCATCCCGGAGGTGTCGAACGAAAGCAATCAACCACAGATGATAACAAAAGCACAAGTCAAAGCCAAGCTGGCAAAGACAACCGTACTGAAAAAGAGCGTGACAACGAAATAGCTGGACAACCGCCAGCCTCTACCATAGTGTCGTCGGAACCCCAGCGCAACGTCGTCCACGAAGTAGATGATCAATTCCATGTACCAGGTACCACTGATAAACTCAGAAGACTGCAGACTTGTACAAGGGCGGGTTTCAACAGGCTATATCATATCGCTATTATTGGGGCCACTCTGGTTAACTATCTAATTAGTCATCGAGAACCACCGGTTGAGCCTGGGAGAAAACGGATCCGGTGGACGTGTCGTTGTGGTGCTCCGCTCTGGGACGACTTTAAAGAGCTACGCCCCGGCGCAGCGGAAGATCTGCGTAGCAGTCTGGATTTCTATCAGCTGAATAACAGCACGCAAGGCTCAGAAGGCATCACGCAGTATACCGACACAGCTTCTGGCGATTCATCTAGTGGCGAACCATTAGAGTTGTCCAGCTTTGAGAACTCACCCGATTCATTGCACGTACGGAGCATGCAAAACATCGATGCAACTAGCACCAACATAGACAATGCTACTAAACTTGGCTCTCAACATGGCAACAATCCAGAAATTGATAAAAGGTTTCTCCTGCTATGTATCAGCAGGAAGCATGACACATTGCGACTCAAGCAGCTTAACATTGAAGATGTCCGGTCTGACTTCCAACTTTTCAACATGCTCAAAAGCATTTACTTGAGTCACCAAGGGACAATATCGCGCTTCGTCTCATTGCGCAAGCTTGCGTCAGTCAACTTCAGAAAGGTCAGTAGTACGATATTGACTTCAGGCTCCCAGCTCATTGCCGCTTTAGATTGAGCGTCACCCCCGCGAACGTGTAGTGTTGCTCTCTGCGAAAGACATCCTTCCTCAGAGATACAATCCGAGTGCATGCCACAAGGATCATACTTCACCCAAATGCGATACTGCTTACGACATCGATCCGGCACCTCCAGATCTTGAGCCTTATGTAGGTCGTAACGGTCTCGAGCACCTACTCAACCATCCACATGAGGCAGAAGAGGAAGGCAACAACCTCCCCGTCCAACAAGTCTGGCTGAAGCGCTTCCCGAAGAAAGAAAAGACTAAGCTTACTGTATGCCCACCTTATCAGTACGGCTTGGGGTGGGGCGTTGAACTTGAAGAAGAGTGGAATATGAGCTGGGTGATGAAGGCTATCACCAGTTCTCTCGTACTCGCCGCAACGCTATTTCTTATCGTCTGGTGGAAATTTCGTGATGATGTACAAGGGGCTACTGGGATGGCAGCCTTTTTAGTATCTTGCGGGACATTGCTGATGGCTTACTTCTCGGCTGTCAGTTTGGTATAAAGGAGTGCGCCGAAGCTGCATCACTTCTATTTTCACCACTTTAGAGACAGTCCCACAGGTTTGTGTTAGAGGTTCACCTCTACAAGAAGTGTTTCGCGCTAATAGCTAGATAGCTCGTTACTCACAGCGAGACTCCACTCAGGATGTTAGCTCCTTGACAAACAACCTCGAGGGGACATGCACCCTCTCAGCAGCATACCAGCTTTGCGAAGTATGAAGAGGACAGGCTTTCATCACAGCCTCCATCATCAACAAACACTTTCCCACAGTATGTCTTGCCAAATCTACCCAATTCATGGAACACGTGCATACCATCCATCATTCTCCTTTGGCTCTACTTCACGGACTCGCAGAGCGATAGACAAATCGGTGCCACTTCCCCATCTGACCAACGACCTTAAGATCTGAAGATCGGTCTCTGTCCTGCCTTCTACATCCAGTAGCGTCCTAGGTCGACGCGTTGACTAGAGTGTCCTTTAATCTCAATCCTCGATTCATCGAAAGAGAAGCTAAACTACAACGAATACTGCTAGTCCTGACTCGACGAAAGATTTTCTTCAACTTAGCGCGAACACATTCTGAGAAAGCTGTGTGCATCTTGTATATTATTCGCTGGCTGCTGTCTTCAGTGCAGGCGACATATCTGGCTTATTTGCTCGAACGCATGGGTTTTCATAGAGGCGCACCACCAATACCCCGGAGGAACCCAGCGCAAGGAAGCCTGTTGTCTGGGAAAGTGGGTTGGCTCAGAGAGGGAGAGATGGGTAAGGATAAGCAGGAATGGGTAAAGAGCGGAAGAGTATGTACTTTGGGCTTGCTTACGGGAGCGAAAGCCCCTTAAAAGCCTTAGAATGCTGCTGACCAGATTAGGAGAAAATGGAGAGAGATTCGCCTAATGTGGGAAGGGGAAAAGCCTATGGTGTCAGAGGAGAGGGCGAGGCAGGACTTCACGCTCAGCTTGCGATGACCGCAGAATAGGTAGCATTCAGCTAGTTCGCCGCGTTGTGTTTGATAACAAAGAAATGTCAGAGCATTTACCAAGGCCAAATCATCTATCACTGTTCTTTCCTCCCTCGCGTCTTTGCTTTCCTTCCTCCTAGTTTCCCACTATTGGCTCGTTCTCGGCCATACGACGAAACCTTTGTACAAAACGACCATTGTGTGAAAAAGGGTGACTTGTATTGAGTCGGTCTGACTGAGTCACCTCACCATCACTGTCAAGCCCACTCTTCGACGATGACTGCGGGTCTATAGTAGTGTCGCCCTTGATGTGTTGAAAAGCCGTAGTTCTTTAGGGCCTCGTCTCGTTCGCTGCAACGGACGATATGTTGCCGAGTTCTACAGGAGTTTGTCCACGACGAAGTCGCGTGGAAGTTCGATGATGGTTTTTCTGTACTGAGCTAGGATCCTTAGGGTATTCGGTGGAGGTAGTAGTCGTGGTGTTTGTTTTTATCCGTGAAGGAGTATCTTGCAAAGCGGGTGAGGCCCTAGTTGAGAAGTCGTTCGTGCAATTTGATTGATGTAGGTGGAGATGAAAGGTGACAATGGAGTTACTTTTCGTGATCAGATGTTGTTTTGACGGTCAAAATTCTGCAGAGTCAGCGTTTTTGAAAGTTCATAGAAGGAGTAAATCTGTGTAAAAGAAAAGGTGAATGGAGGTGGAATGGTGATGTGTACGGGATCGCAGGGTTTGGAATGGCAATAGTTGAGAATAACTAAATGGAAAAATGGAACCCCTGATCAGATTTTCAGTAGACGAAGACCTTTGTCGAGTTTTGCTCGAGCTCCGTCAAGTCTGGTACAATCTTGATGTTCCTGCAAGATGCAAAGGTGCACGTCGAGAAGAAGGTAGAGTGCCCTAGAAATGGATCATTCTACCTGTGCGTGTTCCAATAGTTGCTTTTTGCTGGCTATTGGTTGGGTTCCAGTCTAGAAAGGTGCATTTGACCCGTCACAAAGAGCCTCTTGTCTCATGCTTTTCAAATCGGATTCCCGGTTTCATAGGCTTGTTGATGCGATCATGCTTCAGCCACAGGTCTTCCCAAAGGATAAATATTAAACTCCCAACTTCCCACCACTCTTAAAGTTCCACTACCTGGTCCTCTCGTTCTCTCCGTCGTTCCAACGCAGAGACTGCTGGGTCCATGCCTGTTGAGTTGAAGAGCCAAGTCTCGGATAGATGCGACGGCGAGTCTACAGAGGCATTAGTGAGGATGGGTGACGTATGTGGCAGACATGATAGGATATGTGATAGGGTCTATGCTGCAAGAATGAGGGAAGGCGAAGAGCGACACATTTGTGCGAATTGATGGAAAAGGGAAGGCAAGACTAACTCGGTATCGATTCCACTGGAGAAAAGCGGTCTCGAGTACAGGAAGGAGTATCTGACCGCAGATTCTGGGTCGAGGGACTTTGCCTCAATGCTTCTTACTGTAATTCTGCCATTGTCGTCTTCACCATCCTTTACGTTAGGGTTAGTATCGTTCGTGGCCTTTCTGGACAAAGACGTGTCTGAGACGATTGCAACACCGTATCTGTCCTCTATTTCTTCTATGAAATCATTCAAGACTTCTTGTATGTTCGCCATCACGATTGGTGGGTAACCCATCTGCGGCCTATAAAGTGCGATACTGAGGTAGACATTTGCATGAAGCGAAGTGAAGTCGTGGCGAAAGGGCGTTTGTGGCCAGGGCGTGTAGTCCAGATTGCTTGAAGGTGTAGCATCAACTGAGGAATCTGGAAGCTCAATTGGCGAGCCTAGAGACGCACAGTGGTCGCTATTGGCTGGCTTTTCGTTGATTGTAAAGTTTATGAACAGCGTCGAGATGCGGGGAAGAGCTGCCAGGATATAGAGGATCCAATATTGAGGTCGCATACTTTGTCATGCAAAGATTCAGATTAGCCTGGCTGTGTATCTCATTTCCCAAGCTTTGCCCGAAATTCGTTACGTCGTAGTCGAATAGTTTTGCACCACTCACCCCGTGCGATATAGTACCTGGACGCGCACGCTATGAAGTTCAAGCTTCACTTTACTAGTACATCAAGAGCTTGAGATTACAGGTGGCTGGAACAAGTTGATGGCCTAGGTATGTTGGCTTAACATAGTAAGTCAAGCGTCTATACATAGAGTGAAACATGTTGAAACATCCAGACAGCCGCCGATCCGCTTGCGTAGCTGCAAGATAAGATACTTGTGAATATCTAATTTGCTGATGAAAAGGTTGATCAATTTCCTCTGTCACCTTACTTCTGCTGTTTTAATGGAAGATACCAGCGTTGAAGAACCTTGCGCTTGTATCTGCGATACGCTAAGTTTCTCCTGTGAAGTTGACTTGGTAGCTGGCCAACAGTCATCATGGTGTCGAAGCAAGCTATCGCAGTGCTGCGCTGGCGAAGCTGATCGGCGAGCTTTTGCATTGAGGCGATAGCGAGCCTTTTGACGAAGGGTGTCAGCAAGGATATACTAAACGCAAAAATTGTTCGTTTTTGAGATCAAGGAGGCGGAAGAAGCGGAAGACCAGTGGATCAATAGGAGTGCTAAGTCCATCTCTACTTCATTCATACCGTGTGAAAGCGGTAATATTATGTCGTAGTCCACCACTGGTAGTGGCGTTAGTGTTGTGAGATAAAGTATTGACGATGAGCGCGGAGGTGTAGACAGTCGCTCGATCCCAATGTTGATTCATAGAAAGCTAGTAGAGGCTTCCTAATAGCACTTCCAATGACCCGACAGTCTGTATTTATCTTGAGATTATCCTCTACATATGTAGGTGTGCAGAGCCAGTGTCCAGCACTAAGAGACGTCCATGGAAGAACTGCCTTCTGCCGATATTTCTGCTTGCTCGAAATAGTCAGCTTGGGCTATGGCCTGAAAATATCCTCGTTGGCCAAGGGAGACCTGGCCCCCCAGTCCCGGCCGTCCACTCTCGGAGCAGTATCTATGAAGCTTTTAGCATCTTTCTATAGGAGTGTGGTGACAATGAAATACCGAAGAACATCTCGCAGGTTCATTAGCCAATCTGCCAAGGAGAATCTGTCCCATCCAAAATCCAATACTGGCTTGAGACTGAGGCTGCAAATGTCCCTGTTGTGGTAACGCAACGGTTTGAAGTCCTGAGTGCTCACCCACTGCTGCTCATCAAGGTTTGGGATTTTTTCGAGAGCGTCAAACAATGGAGAACAGCGGGATTCGGTGACTGGTAAGTTTGGGAATTCTTCGTAGCAAGTGATGGTGAGGTTTTCGCCGGTTTGATCCGTGGGATCTGTGGATGGTGTCTGTGAGTGGGCGGGTGCGTTCAGTAGTGTAGGTAAGGTGAAGATACGCTCAATGAGGCCTAGAAACACAACATATAGTAAGATTTGCATCTTATAGTGCGAAGTGGCTCCGTGCTCATGCACAGGGCAAGTAAAGCCCGTACAATGTCAATGTCCACTAAAGCTCTGGGCTGTCTGCACTCGGCTTTTAGGAAATCCATGATTGCGACGCGTTCAAGAAGTACCACTGCCTGGGCGGATATCCATGTTTCTCGGCAGAAACCCATCAGTGTGAGATATTCTCGCTCGGCAACCAATGGGGTCGCGTAGTAAGATCTGCCAGATCCGCACCAAAGACATTTGAGATTGCCGAGAGGTTGTTCCACGTGCGAATCAAGGTTCCATTGGCTCGTGTTTAGCAAAACCGTCAAGCTTCAAATATAGCTGTAAAGACTGCGGTCGCGAGACCTCATGTTGATCAACGCCTTCGAGGGGTTCATGCTGCTACTCAGCTCACACATGGAACTAAGTATCCAGGACAAAGAGGAAGATTTCTAGCCTCTTCCAATGTCACGGAGTATATATTGAAGCAGGTCATTTGAGGTATCGTTGAAAAGACCTAGTTACTGCAAATTCTTGTGCAATGCTATCATCACCACTCTTTATGACCTAGAGGGTTTCAGGCACTGAGACGATCACAGTCAGACAGACCTCAGCGCCCGTGCTGATCTGCCATCTCAAGCTGTCAATACCCGAGGCTCGTTTCCGAACATTGAGTAAACGGTGATTGGACTGACACAGCATGTCACTGGAGCTAGTAGCGAACAGATTGATCTCGAGTATCGCTGTCAGTGGTATCAGCTGGCCTTTGTACTACCTCTCGATGCACCATGGTTCTGAAAAAGAAATCATCGATGGGGCCGAGGGGGCAACAATGAGAAGGAGCGTCGCACACGTAACAAGATTCGAAACCCATTCGCAGAGGACAGAGTCTCGGGCCAAGCGGACTCGGGCTTTTCTATGACTCCGATATGCCCGCCCTTCATCTCGAAAGACTCATAGCAGCTACTAATTGAAAAGAGTCCGGACTCTGCTATAGTCCGTTCTAATACGACTATACGGAATAGTCAAACAGCTAAAAACCCGGTCGCCGCCATGTTATATAAAGCTGTCGCTCCTCCTCTTCCTCTTCCTCCAATCCCCTGGCCTTGGGAAACCCACTGATTCAACATTCGTTTCCATTCCTATACCTGATCTTCCCTCCGCTTCTCATTATGGAGTCAGCAAATCCAACTCCACAACTAGACCTGGAGAAGATAGCCAGCGTCCACCTCCCTACCACAGGCAATGAGAAAGAGCAGGGCCACAATACCGGCGTAAGCAGCAGGGCCAGCTCCCTCAAGGGGAAGCCCATCACCAAAACCTCCTCCTCTCATGCCTCAATGTCCTCCACCGACCTCGAGAAAGCCTTTCCTCTCGACGGGCCCTCCACGAAACCACAGACAGCGCACGGCAACGAGGAGCCC
Organism: Bacidia rubella; assembly: GCA_032158265.1. Classification (NCBI taxonomy): domain Eukaryota; kingdom Fungi; phylum Ascomycota; class Lecanoromycetes; order Lecanorales; family Ramalinaceae; genus Bacidia; species Bacidia rubella. The sequence continues at coordinate 195,701 of JAVTIF010000023.1, read as the reverse complement.
ACCTACCCTTCAACCCGCAAATTGATCCCCATAATAACCTCGCTCTACCTCGCCTTCTTCCTCGTCGCCCTCGACCGCACTATAATCGTGACAGCAATACCCGTCATAACCGACCGCTTTCACTCCCTCGGCGACGTAGGCTGGTACGGCTCCGCATACATGCTCACACTCTGCGCCTTCCAACTGCTCTTCGGACGCATCTACACATTCTACAATCCCAAGAATGTCTTCATGGCTGCCATTCTGCTCTTCGAGATCGGCAGCGCAATCTGCGGTGCCGCGCCCAATTCGACCGCCTTCATCCTTGGACGTGCTGTCGCTGGCGTGGGCGCCGCCGGCGTGACCAGCGGCGCCATCGTCATTATAATCTACACCGTCCCGCTACACAAACGGCCTTTGTTTCAAGGCTTGATTGGCGCCATCTTTGGGATCGCCTCAGTGGCTGGACCCTTACTCGGTGGAGTCTTTACGGACAAAGTCAGCTGGCGCTGGTGCTTCTATATCAATCTGCCCATCGGAGGAGCCTCCACAGCTGCCCTGTTCGTCCTCCTCAAGCTCCCACCAGCAAAGAATGCAAACACACCGTGGCGGCAGCAACTTCGTCAACTTGACCCAATCGGCACATGCCTCTTCATGCCCGCAGTCGTTTGCTTACTCCTTGCACTTCAATGGGGAGGAACAACCTACGCCTGGTCCTCCGCCCGCATTATCGTCCTCCTTATCCTCTTCGGTATCCTAGCGATGGCCTTCGTAGCCGTCCAACTATGGAAGAAAAGGTTGGCCACTGTGCCCCCGCACATCGCATCCCAGCGTTCGGTAGCGTGCAGCATGTTCCTGCAATTCGTGGCTGGCGGGGCCATGATGTCGATGGTCTACTACCTACCCTTGTGGTTCCAAGCCATAAAAGACGTGAGCGCCGTCAAGTCCGGGATCATGATCCTACCGTTCGTCCTCTCGCTCGTCGTCGCCTCAATTATGACAGGTATAGCCGTGAATCGAATAGGCTACTATTTGCCCTTCATCATCGCCTCCACAATTCTCATCTCAATCGGTGCTGGCCTCATCACCACATTCACACCGTACACAGGCCACGCGAAATGGATCGGCTACCAATTCGTCTTCGGCTTCGGCTTAGGCATGGGCATGCAACAAACCTCCATCGCCGTCCAAACCGTTCTCAAACAAGAAGACGTAGCCACAGGCGTGAGTCTCATCATCTTCATGATGCAGATGGGCGGCGCAGTATTCGTGTCTGTTTCACAGAATGTCTTCACGAACGAGCTAGCACATGGCCTTCGCGGGATCGCGGGCCTGGATCCGAGAATTGTGGTGAATACGGGAGCGACGGAGTTGAGGGATGTTGTGAGCCGAGGGCAATTGGCAGGCGTGCTGAGCGTCTACAATAGAAGTTTGGTTAGGTGCTTTGAGGTTGCGCTTGCGCTGGCGTGTTTTGCTTTTTTGGGGGCTGTTGGGATTGAGTGGAGGAGTTGTCGGGAGGGGAAGGATAAGAAAGACAAAGAGGGAAAGGACGTGGCGGGTGAGGACGAGAAGGACGAGAAAAGTGTGGGAGGAGAGAAGGTGTAAAGGAGAGAGGTGAAAGAGCTCGTGCAGCGCACAGATTCTGTAAATAAGAAAGGTATTGGAGATTTCCGTACCAGGTGAAACATGATACCCTACTCAGTACTACAACTATAACAAAAATATGATATCCTACATTCAATACTTCAATACTTCAAAAGTCGACCCTTCCCTACCTCCTCTAGAACCTGCCGTAACAGTTCAACCAATACCGTCCTCGCCTTGTACACAATGCTACTTAAAGAAATTGAAATCACCACCAATAGAAGTCCTCATATCTTCATTCGAGAAGAGAATACCCTACCTCATCTTAAACCCCTTCAACTAAAACACAGCCACAATCTGCAGGCCTCGCACTCTCCTTTCCTTCACGATCTAGAATAAATCAAAAGCTTCGATCTTGCTTCAGGATAATTTCCATGCATTAAATCCCTTACTATATCCCCCCACGCAAAAGAAAAAAGAAGAAAATATCAATCTAAAATCAATCCAAAGGATCTTTTTTGTAATAAGAGAAGAGAGAAAAAAGCTCTTAAACCGCAAAGAGAAATCCCAGTCCTTCCTTAGCAACAGAAAACGCACCTACAAACGTGAGAGAGTCCTCAAAACCCCCGTCCTTCTCCCAACCCCAACTCCGGCCCCCTACCCCATAAACTCCCCCTCATCTGCTCCTCAATAAACGCCGCTCCCTCATACCTCCCACCACCATAACCACCATAACCAGCACCACCAATGATACTCCCCTTAACACTCTTCACGCCTCTATACCCCCCAATATTATCCAGGGGTTTAAATGAGGCTTCTACTCTCTTGACCTCTGTGCTCTTGTGGGGTTTCAGTGGGAGCGGTGGGAGGGCGGGTGGGTGACCACTATTCCGCCCCTTCATATCCCCACCCACCCCGAACGTCGTAAACACGCTCGGTAGATCTGGAGGTGGACCCCCATATGAAGCATATGAAGAAGTGCTGGAGGATTTCTTCTTCTGTGGCGGAGGTAGGGATTTGGATTTCACTGATGGGAGAGAGGGGAGGGGTTTCTTATCGTAACTCTCGCGAAACATTGGGGGGTAGTTGCTAGAATGATGATATCCTGAGAGGACCCCCTTACCTCCCTTCACGGATTTGGGGAGGGAGGAGGTGCGTGGTGGGTGGGGGCGATGGGTCGCGGGCACGTGCAGCGAGTGGCCGGGAGGGAATTGCATGCGTTTATAGTTTATATTCGTTGTGTTGTGGTAATCGCGGGTGCCGGTTTTCGAGTGTTTGCCGCGGAAGTCTTTGGTGGCCTGGTGGGCGGTGGTGTGGCCTGTGAGCTTGGTGGCGCCGGGGTGGTGTTTGGGGTGTTTGGGGCGGGGGACGTTGGCGTGGGCGCCGCGGCGGGGTTTCTTTTTGGTGCCGAAACACATTGTGGAAGGATGTAGAGAGAGTTGAGAAGGTAGTCCGTCAAGGAGATAGAAATGAAAGTATGTGAGAAAACTGGAAGCGAATGGAACGAGTCTGCCAGAAACCTCTGATGGAACGAACGTATGTGGGGGTGACAATTCAAGAACCTGAGTGGGAGGATATAGTCGATGTTCGAGTGGGCCATTATGCTGGAGAACAAGCAAGTGCTTGTGTGTGGCTGGTAGTGGTTGAAAGAGCGATAGGTATGCCTTTGTTCTTGAGCGTGATTTCAAAGGCCTTGATCAGCAATTGGAGAACACAAGGCTGTGCTTCTCTAAATGATAGTCACGATGGAAAGAAAGATAGTAGTAGACAAAGACTCTTTCTTTGACTGTGGTCATGTTGCTATTTCTGGACTCCGCGTATCGGGAAAGAAGTGTAGCTTGAAGATAGCTCAAATGCCATGATCAAACTAGAGCATCCAAGCCTATGAGGAAACACACTGGGATGAAGTCCATTAGATGTCTTTCTGAATAGCCACAGTACCACAGTGTATTCAATGCCGCTGTTTCTTGAGGTTCAAGGGTTGATGATGGCCTGCTTACTATACAATTTATCGGTAGAGAGATGTTAGCAACTCATGATTGATGGGTCAGACGGGCTTGGCTGCATTCACGGCCAAACCCATTCATCCCCTACCCATTTACCCAATCAAACCCCCCTTCTTATCCAGCGCACCGAACCACTCCCAGAAGTAGCACACGTAGCAAATCGGCCACAAGATCCCTAACATCAGCCCGCCAGTCATCTGCGTCCTGAGCGGCAAGACGCAAGCCACAACGATCAAAGCCACCCTCGGCGCAAGTCTGATATATCTATTGTCGATCTTCATAGTGCCTGGTTTGTCAAGAGGCCGACTCAGGAGGGCAAGGACGGTCATTGCAGCAACAGTGATAGCAAGCGAGTTGGAGGAAACCCATTTCGCTTTGTTGACGAGATCTTCAATATCGCTGGTAGGGCTGGAGGGAAGGCGGCCAGGGATATTAGGGTTTTCGATCAAGAAGATGATGGAGACCCCGAGGATCAGGGTTGAGTGGAAGATGATGACGTGCGCGCTGGAGAAGATTTAGTGTGAGCTTTCATTGACTTGTACGGTGAGATCAAAAGATCAAAAGGAAAGTGGGTAGAAGGAGAAAGCCTGGTCAGATAGGGAGGGAAGATAGACTTACGTCTGCCACAGATGACTTCGCCACCAAGTACGCTTGACAGCATGAACATAGTTCCGAGACTGGTCACCGTTGAAGTAGAGGTTTAGTAGTACGTAGAAGATGGCAAGAGCAGCAATACCAATTGCGGCATGATTGTTCAAGCCGCGACCCAGTGGACTCCCACGCACGAAGTAGATCACTCCTTCACCCAAAATGATAATAAAAAAGTCTCGGATACGCTCAACCCAATGATCGGGATCGTTCGGTAACGTCCCATCCTCCTTGAGAAAGCGAGCAGCCCAAGGTGTGTTCATGAAGCTAGTGGCAGCGAATTCGAGAACCACCCCTGCAAAACACAGGCCTATCCTAGTTGCATACGGCACGAAGAAAGTCGGGATCCATATAGCAGTCAGAGGAATGGCGAACATTCCTCGCACCAAGACGTGGCGTCTCAGAACAGGAATGAAGATAGCGTAAACGCTTTCCAATGCCAGTAGAGAACCCTTGGCGATGAGGTAGATAGCGATGCAGATGTTGTCTTGGTCGTCTTTAGCGGAGAAAAGGTAAGGTGCGTTGGTTCCGAAAAGGAGGGCGAGGACGAGGTACCAGAAGACGAAAGCGCGTTCAACCATGTCGTTGGTAGCGTACTTGCCCATAAAATCTTGTAAGAAATTCCACAAGCGCCATGCGATCAGGGATAGAACGATGGAATTGAGGACCGCTCTGCCTATTTCCACTCCATATTTAGGATCGAAAGCCTCCGCTGCAAAGGAGTAGGAAATGTTCCCTATTATGCCAGCCCAAAGTAGGTCGATGAAAAGCTCGAAGCGTCGTTTCTCTGCAAAAGGGTTTGTCAGTGTTTCTTGAGGCTGATTGGAAGTGCATCGGCTGATGCTGCCATCTTCCTCTGATCGAGTGGTTGTGTGGCTTGCGCTGAGTAGGATAGAATTTGATGCAGATTTGTGTGATTCTGCAAAGCGAGGTCGTTTGATCAGATAGACTGGACCGTTTTCGGTCTGTTCGGCGTCTTCAATGGACGTCTGAGCACGAGCAGGGCGTCCAAATGGGGGCATGGTGCGGTCAAACGCATAACATGCTTCAATGTAAAGATACTATTGATATAGTCTAAGAAACTCAAGAACTTCAAAAGGCATGTATCACGCGATAGCGAGAGGATTGTGACAGGAGGGACAACGCAGGTAAGAGCAGGAAGAAAGAATAGCAGATTGCAACTTTACAAGCCACGCAATCTCGTTCATTCGTTTATTCAGCTGACGGTCGGGCTTAGATCTGCAGCCCTATGCAGTCAGACGGGGTACGAAACGCTGGCGTTGTCGTTAGCAGCGTGAGCAGGGGCGGCGCGGGCAAAAGCCAATTCGATGAGCTTGGTCTACTCCACGCATCATCATGCGAGAATGACCAGCGCTAGGAACTGTTGAGGCATTTATGGAGCGTGATGCAGTGAATGGATGGTGAAGAAGTGGATGAAATGTAGAAATTTGTTCTCGGTCTATTTTAGGGCTGAGTGATCGCCAAGACCGGGAAAATGAAATTCCCCAGCCCCTGAATGCCACCAGGTTTCCCCATATTCTCTTTGTCTTTTCCGCTATTACCATTGATGATTCAAGTATACTGAAGTCATGACTGCCATAGACGCACGCCTCTGTCTGCTCACCTTTTCTTGCCATCCCAGGTACGTGGGAATGGCGACGTTCGCTTGCAAGAGATAGGATACAGTGTATGGCGAGCAGTTCTGTTGCGTAAAATGCATTCAGGACTTCTTGAACAGCAGCAAGACACAATCCCTGCCTACGAGGACCTCATCCCTCTCAACAAGCTCCTTCACCCGCTTAGTGGTCTTGACTGCGACGTCAAGTTCCGTGCCCACTAGCTCGGGATACGCTTCCCTCCATCTCTGAACCATACTTGCAGTACAGATTGCCTCGTACAACTGCTGCATGGTGATTGTCTTGTCGCCTACGAAGAAATGATCACCTGAAGTCAACTCGCCTCCTCGATCCCACTCCATCCTCTTGAACCCATTTTTGGAAAAGCCCTCAAGAGGCGGGTGAACATCCCAGGGCATACAAAGCTTCGTATACGCTTCACGACAGAGACGATTACCTGGCTTCTCAAAATCGGCAGTCTCCTTCTCAATGAGCCCGTTCAATACTTGAGTGGCCTCGGCGGCATTCGGCATTGATGGGTCTGCGAAAGTTCGATAAGAATGACAAGAGCAAGGATATCAGGGCAGGCAACCTACGAAGACACATCAGAGATGGGTATTGCCACAACGCCACGGTTCCCCCTTTCTGCAGCACTTGGCTGGCTGCTTGCCAAAAACGGGGCAGGTCGAACCAATGCGCCTGGGTGTTGGAGTCAATCACTGCTACGACACTTGTGCGACGAGCCTACCGCCATGCCTGCAGTGATTAAGTCGGCTGCCACTCCCTCCTGGCTCAACCTCAACATCTCTTCCTCTGCCCTTCCGACGCGATACTCAATCGCCCTTCCCTTGCTTGTCTCACCTCCTACCGTCTGCATGCCTATGCCTTTCGTTGTCTCGATCATCGCTTCGCTCGGATCAACGCCGACTGCATTGTCGAACCGCTCCGCTAATGGTCTGGTGGAGTTGCCTGGACCACAGCCCAGATCAAGCAGCGTGCCAAAGCTGCCACCTGTGGAGGCATGATGCTCGCAGATGACATTGAAAAGGTTTTCGTTGTCTTGACCTCTGCCTGAGAGGTAAGCTTGTGCTTGCGACGGCGTGTATGATTTAAATGTCTTTTCCTCCATGTCAGGCGCAAAAAGAGCGTTTGATCCTTGTGATATAAGTACCAAGTCCAACGATGACGCAGGTTTTGCATCGTCCGACAATTGCCGCTTTCTGCCGAAAATGGGATTTGAAGACGAGAGCGTGCTCTGCATTACGACAAGGCTCTACAATACAACGCTGATGTGCCCCGAGGACGCCTAAGAATATCATTTCTCAATGCCTCATCAACATTATATCACGCATTATCTTCCCTCTACTACCGTGCTGCCCGAGTCTCCTCTCACAAGCTCCTCTCTTATCACAGGCTGCTTCTTCTGAGCCCAGAACACAGCATCCTTCTCAATATCCAACCTCTGCAAGCGTTCACTGCCCCGTAGACATGTCTGCAAGATACTGCCAGACGGCACATCTACATCCAGACCTGCAAAGCTCTGACACATGTCCATATGCGTATGACAGCCCCTTGCATGAGCCATGCCACACGTACACGCCACGTCCTGCTCAGATACTCTCGTCGATGAGCCTTCCAGCTCCTTTGTCGATTTCTTGCCTTTCGACGAACCAAGAGTAGAGAAATAGCGTGACTTCGAGATCCTAAAGCGCAGCTGTCGGTAATGCGGCAGCAACTGGCGATACGTCCTGCTGGCCGCCGGCATACACGCCACAATAACTCCAATAAGCAATTCCGCAAGCCTTTTCTCTATTAGCACCTGCATTCCAACCCAGGTAACCAAGCTTGTACTCACGTCACAATCAGCACCGCGGTAATATTCCACAAAAAATCCAAGCTCCGATTCAACCTATTCCGATAAAACACATTCATAGCACTAGCCAGCACCGCCAACCCGGCCGTCCCAAAGATAAGACCAACCCCCCACTTCCTCTTCCTCTCCATCTTCAACCTCCCCACTCCCAAGATCGGCAGTACCAACACCACAACATCAATCGCCAACCCAATACTCGCCTGTGGGATCGCAAACGCCACCACCCTCCCATACCCTTCACTAAACGTATGTCCCAACCACCCATCCCCCCTCGGCGTCGCCTCCACAAACATAAACACCGTAGCCACAACCCCGAAAACAACATTAACGCCCCCGCCCATCCACGCCGCGATTTTCAACCACTTAAACGGACTGAAAATATCCAAATACATCAAAAAGAACGTCGTCTTCAACAGCATCAACGTCGGCGGCGGAATCACAACCACAAGATACGCCGGAACCAAAAGCTCCTTCTCCCTCGCATCCCCAATCGTGGTCTCCCATAAATGCCGCCCCAGACTCCCGTCTACGCTGCCGACTACACAGCTCGTGTAGAAGGCAACACTGCCCAAGAAGCCCAGGGAAAGGGTAAGGTCGGACCAGCTGAGACGGGAACGGTGGGTGGAGTTGGGAAAGAGGAGTTTACTGATTAGCCGGTTTGAGAGGAAGAGTGTGGAGATGGAGAGGAGGATTGCGCCGAAGATTAAGAGGGCGGAGGCGTTTCGGTGGGGATGGGTGAAGTTGGGGAGGGTGTGGGGTGGAGGAGAGAGGACGGGGATGGTGTCGAAGATTCCGAAGCCGTCGCCGGAGCTGGTGGAGGTGGAGGAGTCGGGGGAGAAGGGGGGTTTGATTTTGGATGCCATTGTTTTTTTGGGATGTGGGAAGGGGGAGGGGATGGGGATGGGGATGGGAGGGAGGAGGTTGAGGGTACGGGGCTGAGAGGGGGTTGATGGGGGAAAGGGAGGACCTATGTATATTTTGCAGGCAGTGAGGGACTCAGCGATATCTTTACGGCTACATCGGCATTTTCTTCACACATGGCATTCATGCATTCTGCAACCCCATGGACACGTTCGCCCCGCTCCATCGCAATCCGTCCCACCAAGGCATTACCTTTCTAAAAGCAGGTCGATTTTCTGTTTCAGATCGCAGAAGCTTACCTCCCGGCCAAGTTTTCTTTTCCTTGGTTTGCGCAGTCCGTCACACGCCATCTCCCTTAACCGTAGTCCGCTGCAGGTTTTAGTTGTCCTGATGCGGAAAGGCGGTGCAAAGCACGAGGAAAACGGGATGGTCTGTGCCACATACTTGCATGGAAATACAGGTCTTGAACGGTGTGGTGTTTTAGCTGCACGTTTGCGGCGTTGGTGGTGCCTGATTGGGTGATTGTGGGGCTGAAACGTTGTGATGAGTGTGTGGGGACGGGACGGGATTTGGATGCTTGCGTTTAGCTCGTGGGGCAGGAGACCGGTAGTTGCGGGCACTGGCTTGGTCCTTTACCTACCTGAAAGTCCTGGGGGATTATATGTCGCTACAATTCCCAATGCAGGACTGGAGATTCCGTTTCGAGTCCGCAGGACTCATCGTGGGAACTGGTGGGCGCGGTGCGGGGAAGGACAACAGCAGATCAAAAATCAACATGAGACAAATCACGATGGAGCACGATCTGGTGCGTTTCGGGCCGCACGCTGTAGTTGTCTCACCAGGGATGTAAGTGCAGGATCCGGCACTTGGCGGACTGGCGGACTGGCGGACTGGGCGGACTGGGCGGACTGTTGCTTTGCGTAAGGAGGGTAGGAATAGATGTGGCTTTTGTTGTGTGATTCCATGAGGGGTCCTCGTCTGGCGGACTTTGAAGGATGGGAGTACTGATTGAGGGACGCGCAGGGAGGTTAGGGGTAAATGTAGTCGTGTTGTGAGAGAATGATCAAACAATCTGAGGCGTACGTCGGAGGGCGGAGAATCGGGACCCCGAAGGAGTGTGAAGCGTGCCTGCTGCAGGTCTCCACGCTGCAGCCACCTCCAGAAGCATTAAGTTGTGCCCGTGAACATATGGCTTTGCCTGAACCTGGGCCGTGTTTGAAGTGCGAATGTTGTATTCAGTACAATTTGACATCTCCCAACCCCTTTTCTTGCTCCTTGTCGCTCCCTTCCTTAATTGTCGTATCTAAGCACCTTTTAGTCCTCTCCACTATGTAGACCCCAAAAACTACAACGTCGTCCGATGACGGCGTGGGAATGCTTTGATCGGGTTTCAACCAAGGTACCGCTGTGCCCTCGCCTTCTTTCCATGACGATGCACAGGCTTCTCTCATGTCTTCGATCTCTTCGTCTGAGAATGCTCCGCCAATGACTACCGCTTTTGCTTGAAGCTCTTGGCTTGAGAGGAGATGTGGAAGCTGCGCTTTTGCATCGGTGGGGTTGGAGATGTGGTGGATCACTAGTTGATGATGTGAGGCAATGAACAACAATTGCAGCATAGAGAAGCGTTTTGGAGCGGAACAGCGTGTTGCAGGTGGTGCGAAATAGGGTGAAATGCTGAGCATACCTTCGTAATCGGGCGCCAGGCCTGACTTCACTTCTGCGACTATCTGAGGCGATTTGCCGCATACAATTATTGGGATGGAAGACTGTGAAGCTGACGCGAGTGTCGGATGTTGCTGTGGGTCTGCCATCTTCTGCACTAAAAGTAACTGTGTAGGGTGAGTCTGTAGGCTTCGACGGTGAGGATGGCCAATTCACAACAGCGGTGGGGTCAAGCGGGGTTATCTGCCCTGCGTTTGCAGCTTGCAGGCTCTCATTCGTGGAGTTGATATCAGGGAACGCGAGCCCGGCTAGGTGTCATTATCTTCCGAAGCTGATGACGCAGGTTTTGGCTTTACGTAAGCTGATGATGCTGAAGTTCATGAATCAGGTACAATCAATCTATGTGCTCTAGCTAGATCATTAGCAAGACCCCTGCTGAGATGTCGCAACCTACAACAGTATGCGGACAGTGCCCATGGACCATGGATGTACAGCTCATGCGAACTGATCTTGTCTCCACGTACTGTCCGGTTGCTGCCATCCCACTCTAAGAAGCGGTCTTTGTGAGGATTCTCGTACATCTCCTGCATTTCAAGATCAACCCATCGCGTCCCCCATCACTCCTTCCATTGCCCCTGCACTATGTCCATATCCTTCTCCGCAGAATCTCATAGAATTGCCCCAAGACATTGGTCAGGAAACTCAGTCCGGCAGTAAAAGGGATGATTTGACCAATGAAGTCGGTTTGCTGTACATCGGTCACGTGGTTCCACATCAGGGTGAATCCAATCGTCTATAGTCAAGCTTGATCGCATCTCAGCATTTGACGTGATCCCTGAGTTGTAGTCTTCTGGAAGACATACTAGCCCTTTCTCATTTCCATGGCAGCAAAGCTGTTGACAAGGCTTCAGTGATTCCAACGTCTAGCCTCTCAATGCAGTCCATGAGGGCATTTGCAGGATGCCGGGAGGTGAAAGGAGGATGAAATACGCAACGAGGGAAGAGCGGGAAGTCATGCAGGGGCGGAGAAGACTTGGTAGCGCTAATACTCCGCAATCTCCGGGTACTGCCCCGGGGCCTAGCTCCGCCTAGAAGATAAAATATATTGCATCCTCAACGTTTGCTGCCAATCTCTTCTACTCCGTACCCACCCACCAGACCAAGATGAGCACCGAGCTCAACTTGGATCGATGGGATACCACTTGTTGAAGAGCATGTTTGGATCGTACTTCCTCTTCAGCTCCTTCAAGCGTGGCAGATTCGAGCCAAATACGCTCTCAATCTTATCCGTCCCCGAAGAGACGTTAGGATAGATGCTTGTAAAGTCTCGTTGACCATCTTCTTGAGTCTTCGCCGACACGCGATACTCCTTGACTTTCTGCTTGACGAAATCTGTGATGGATTTAGCCTCTTCTCTGGCTGCTTTATCCAGATCTGACTTATCCCAGCGGAAATCTGGGATGGCAATTGCCGCATTGTACCGATTCGCATATGCCGTCTCCGAAGTCGGTACCGATGCCAACTGGCGGTAATCCCTAAGATCAAGCACAAAAGTGGAATGTACGAAGTCAGCTCCGTGCCTGCCGACCGCTCCCTGGAACTTTTCGATTATGCCAAGGACGATTTCTTCGTTGAGAGGATAATCAAGATGGGCGGAGCTACTGCCCCATCGATCAAAGCCCTCCATCTTCATCATGCTGTAGATATCAGTGACTTGAGAATACGGCCATACTCCTCCCATGGTGTTGATAGGCCCAAGTGCATAGATTGGTTCCGCAATCTTCCGAGCCTCCTCTTCCGGTCCGTCATAGAATATCATGAATCCTGGGAGATGCGACATCCCAGGCGGTGCCATCATCATGAGCATAGGCTGAAACTTGCCTGCGTTGGGCTCCACCATATCTGTGTGTATCTGATTGACCAGCGAGACACACTCTTTTATCTTGTCGGGAGCGAATGTGAGCATCTGGCTATTGATCTTCATCAGTTCACGTCAGCAGCGCGGATTGGCAAATTCTTCAACCCACAAGAATACCGGTCCCTGCTTGTGGGCTCTAAATTTGAACTCGGTGCATACTCCGAAGTTGCTACCACCACCACGAATGCCCCAGAAGAGGTCTTCATTTTCCTTCTCGGACGCGTTGACAATCTCACCATTCGCCAGTGCGACGCGGGCTGCAAGCAGATTGTCAGCAGCAAGACCGTGCTGCCCCGATAGCCATCCAACTCCGCCACCGGTAGTGAGGCCTCCGATTCCTGAAACCATCAGCAAGGTCCAGCATTCTGTGCAGGGGATTTACCCGTCTCATTGATCGCTCCAAAAACGACTGACAAGCCTTCTGCTTCTGCAGGCTTTTCGAGGTCTCTTGCCAAGGAACCACCGCCAGCTGTTACGATCATTGAGGCCTTGTCAACAGTCACCTTGTTCAGGTTGCGTAAATCTTAAGTCGTTAGTATGAGCTCACCATGATCCTTGCGCACTCTGATCTGACTTACCAATGACCATCCCAGTTGTGGAGCTGGACCCATGGTAGGCGTGTCTCCCTCCTGCAATTGCAACATCGAGGTCGTGCTTCGTTGCAAACTTGATGCATGCTGATACGTCCTCTTCATTCTCAACAAGAGCAACGAGGTTCTGGCAAAAGGACTGTCAGTCGAATGTTCTGAACCCTCATACCACCATCTTCGAAGGATAATTCTCAGACATACAGCCGGCTCAATGAAGGCTTCATTCCACCGTTTCACCAGGTCATCTAATATCTCTTTCGATGCTTCACCTCTAAAGTGCACAGCGCCCTTCAGCGCTCCTTTGAGAGCCTGCTTGTCCGAGTCGGAGAGCGTTGACCCATCGCCTGGAATCGTGACCGCCATGTTAGGCTAATTCTGCTCTATGATGCTAATCAATTCCTCGACACTTTCCAGCCAACGTATAGTTGTTCACTTCTGTCTTTATATCCAGTTCCACAAGGTTTTAGGTTCTCGAACCAACATTATGCAGCTTACTCCGCTTGCCCGCTAGGTAAGCACTAGCTCAATCCTTTGCAACCACTCAGAACCCGTTGAACCCTCCCAACTGCATAACCAACGGCGACTGCCGCGAAGCTTAGGGAAGCAGCAGGATCAAACCTGCGTCTTGGCTGCAATGGTTGCAAACCCACGGACCAAATAGCCAGGCCAACTTCAGCCACTCTCTATCTTAGCTAAATCGAAATCACCGACGACATGCATGCCAAAGCTAGTGCTCACCAAAAACTTCATGCATGCCTTGAAACGGGACGGAGCTCAAAATTTTGATGATCTTAATAATGAGGCAGCCATCGCGTGACTCGCTTCCATCAAGATGCCGAGCTGATCTGACGGATTACATATCAAAACCTCGCCTGCATCACTCAACCAAGCAGACTCATACGACTCAAAATTCTTCCTATGCACTTTGCACAACATTTATCTGCGATCGAGATCGTACATTACGTGTTGCGCTCCGACATAGCGGTGTTTTCACTGCTTACACTCCCGCCATGGCTACACTTGGAAATCGGAGAAAATTTACCCCAACATGATATGGTCCATTAATGGCTCTTCTGATAACATCGGTCTGTATTCTTGTCCTGCATCGGATTTTCCTCCGCGGTGGTGGCGCCTACGCAATTTCATAAATCCAGAGGTGCGTTCCCGATCGTCATTTTGGCAACTTTTATGCTCCACTGGACTCTAGCTTCTCTTGCTACTGAAACAATACAGATTTGTTCTTCTCAAGGGCCAATCGTGCTGTGGCGCAGTAGGCCATGGTCGTAACATGTTTTTGGCCGCATCTGGTATGGTGTGGCGGGCCATGCGACAAAGCACGCCTTTGAGCGCGTGCATTTTCATGTGAAGTTCTCATAAGATTGCGCTGCATATGGCAAGTAGCAAGGAACATTGGACTCGAGACAATCTTCCCCCCATGATTCTTTGTCACAGTGGTAGAAAGGCCGCCGGTCAGTTTCGCTGGCAAAGGCCCGTTCTACGCATCGCGCCCTTTGTGATATGATCATCTGGAAGTTGGCCATTGAGAACTGCAATCTCGTGAAATTGTCTGAGTACATGCACGATGTCTTGTCATTTCAGCTTTGATAAATTGAAATCCCCGCTGTCTACGTGCTACTCTGTCCCTTCTTGGCTTCATTTCTTCTTCTTGAAACTTTACCTTCTTAAACACACTTTCTTCTCTCCACAATAGACCATTTCGTCTTTGTTTGGCCTTCCGTTTGCAAACTCGCTCTTGAGCTCTTGTTAGGAATAGAGTCATCCGCAAAAACACCTCAAGCAACAACATCATCGCAACAAGTTTTTGCTTAGCACCCTATGGTGTTCCCAAAACTGTCGGCAGCCATTACGGCTGTCATACTCTCTTCTACAGCCTTAGCACAGGTATCTACAAAGTGCAACCCCTTGAAAGGTAGGTATCCCTGCTGAAATCCGAAATCAAAAGACTGACCAACACAGGTACCTGCCCTCCCGATAAGGGCCTCGACAAATCCTCTTACTTCATCGACTTTACAACCATAAATAGCAAACCTAACGACTGGTCGTATGCAGACCAGACCGTCGTCACTTACAACACGAAGGGGAGAAAGAATGGAGCGGAGCTTGAGTTCCTCAAAAGACATGATGCGCCATTAATGCAATCAGACTTCTTCTTCCTCTTCGGCAGAGTGGATGCTGTCGTTCAGGCCGCGCCTGGCGAAGGTATCGTCACAAGCGTCATCCTTCTATCTGACGACTTGGACGAGGTGGATTGGGAGTGGAGGGGTTCTTATGACAATATCGTTCAAACGAATTGGTTCGGAAGAGGCGTTACAGGAAACTACAATCACTCCACTTCACCAAGCATGCCAAATGCGCTGAAAGAATTTCACACATACTCATTTGATTGGACTCCAGACCGATTGAACTGGGAGATCGACGGCAAAGTCGTGCGAACATTAAAGGCTTCCGAATGCGTCGGCACACAGAACCAATACCCGTCCAGCCCTATGAAAGTCAGCCTGAGTCTGTGGGACGCTGGTGATCCTGACGCGCACAATAGCTGGGGCGGCGGCATCACGCCAATACCGCCACCGAAAGATGGGTACTCTTTCTTCATCAAGAGTGTGAAGATCAGCAACATGTTCCCAGCGCAGTGGTACACTTACATGGACAAAACGGGCTCGTTCAAAAGTATCAAACAGGAGAACAAGACATTGCCGAGCACTGCAACTAGTTTGAGTTCTACGAGCAGCGAGAGCATGAGCTTGAACCCTAGGCATACTACCCCGGTCACACCTACTACTTCGCCAGCCCCACAATCATCCTCGGGCCAGCAACAGAGCGGTGGCAATTCAGTAGGTTCAAACAACCAAGGCTCAGGCAACCAAGGCTCGAAGAACCAGGGTTCAGTTACACAAAGTGCTAACAGTCAAGGCACGACCAACAAGCCAGCTAGTAGTGCGGGCAGTTCTGCCTCTCAAAAGCCGCCTTCCAGTTCCTCACCCAAGACATCCTCCACCGTTACCACTATCACCTCCAGTGGCAAGACTGTCGTAACGACAGTGCCTTGCACCACTGTATGCACCTATACAACAAGCGGAAAACCGACTCTCGTAACAGGGACTACACATTGCTCGACGCTGCCAGCGTCAAGTGCACCCAATTCGCCGCCGGCTTCATCTCCGCCTAGCTCAAGCAAACCAAATACCGTTTGCACTTACACTACGAGCGGAAAGACGATGACAATAACTGGCACTACTCCATGCTCTGCCCCAAACTCACCTCCTGCCTCTTCTCCTCCCGCTTCTTTGCCACCAAGCTCTAGTAAGCCAAACACTGTTTGCACCTACACGACTAGTGGCAAAACCATGACGATGACGGGCACAACGCCTTGTTCGGCTCCTAATTCACCCCCTGCTTCCTCCCCGCCTACTTCGAGTACGCCGAACACAGTATGCACGTACACAACGAGCGGCAAGACAATCACTATGACAGGGACCACGCCATGCTCAGCGCCCAACTCGCCTCCTGTGTCTTCGCCGCCAAGCTCCTCACAACCCGCAACTGTATGCACGATCACCGCAAGTGGCAAAACAATGACCACAACAGGTACCGTACCTTGCCCGCCTCCACCCTCGAGTATACCTGTACAATCTAAGCCCGTGATACCTCCAAACAGTACAACCACGATCATCACAACTTCGGGCAAGACTTTCACGACTACCGTTCCAGCTACGCCGAAATCCAGTGCAGGGAGCTCAGGTCTTCTGAGTTCATCAAAAGCCTCTTCGCTATGCTCAACTACAGTGGCTTCTGTGAGCGCGGGGAAGACTATGACGATGACGAACCTTGTGCCTTGCTCTTCGTCTGGTAGTCCACCCGGTAGCTCGTCCAAGGCTTCCAGTTCTGGAGCTTCATCTGCCCGCTCATCTGCTAAGTCGTCCTCGGCAGCTTCTTCAGCTCAGTCTTCATCCGCTGGTTCGTCTGCTCAATCATCTTCCGCCGCTTCCTCAGCTCAGTCGTCTTCCGCTGGTTCCTCTGCTCAATCATCTTCTGCCGGCTCATCAGCGAAGTCGTCTGCGCCAGGATCTTCTTCTGGTGCGCCGCCGCCGTCTTCCAAGCCTGGATCTTCCTCATCGGTTTCTATTCCAATGACGACAGCGACAATAGTCACGAAGGGCATAACGACTACTACGACTTTGCCGTGCACGCAGTGTATCTTGTCATCCCAAACGGCAAAGGCGGCAAGCTCGTCTGGCAAAGCGTTGTCTGCACAGTCAGCATCTTCAGGAGTATCATCTAAAGCATCAGCTGCGATCTCCAACCAGATCAAAGTCGTGAACTCTACTGTCTACACTACCAAAGTAATCACAACATCAAGTGTTTTCTCAACGAGTGGCAAGCTTACTACCTCATCATCCATGATCAAGTCTGTGATTCCATCTGTGAAGCCAGTGACCACTCAGGTCAAGGTCGCTAATGTCACGATGTATACGACAAAGGTCGTCTCTACGGTGACAACTGTGGTTTCGTCTGGCGGCAAGGCACTCACGTCAACTTCACTGGTCAAGTCGATTCTCCCTACAGCTGTGAAACCTGTAGCTATAACGACCGTGGATCATGTTGTTCACACAATTCCTCAGAATGGAACAAAGTCGGCAGATGTCACTGAGTATGCTACGAAGATAGTCTCTACTAAGACTAGCATCTTCTCTTCTGGCAGCAAGCTGGTCACTTCCACTTCAGTTGTGAAGAGTCTTTCTCCGACCACCGTACGAAAGGCTCCGGTTATTACTGTGATTGATTACCACGTTCACACTCTATCATCAACGTGCATTACATCTGTCTCAGCCAATAAGACATTCTCCAGCACCTCTTACCATACCACAGCCGTCGCAAGCGGAACTCGTAGTGGTGCACTGGTCACAGTGACTGTCGATACAACCAAGACCATTGGATGCACGAAATGCGGTTCCATCACGAGCGCAGGAAAGACTTATCCAGCCAATTCCACCACAACCGTCATACCAGTCTCCACACATATTGGCATCATCACAACCAAGACCGAGTATGCGACAAAGAAAGTCACGACCAGTTGTAACACCATAACCACAAATGGCAAGACTATAACGCAGACAACGCACCTCACAACGCTGTCGCCAACATCAACATACACAACCGCCGTCCCAATCGTCACTTCGCCTCAAGTCAAAATCTTGACGGAATTTACCACAAAGACGCTCCCAGCCGTCACCAGCACAGTCTCTTCCAACGGCTCAGTGCACACGACAGTCCAAAGCGCGCCCGTCACCGTCGTGCCAGCTGTAGTCACAGAATGGAAGACGGAAGTTATCACAACGACCTGTCCCACAGGTGTCTCTCTCATGACGACCGTCAAACCCGTCGGCTACACACCGGCAGAATGGGAGACCATCACTACGACAGTTTCTGGCCAAACAACTCCAGTCACGCAAGCAATCCAGACAATGCCTGCGAACTCCTTCGTCGTGGCACCACCGACGGAGCAGACTGCATCTCCAGCCGAAGGATCCGCTGCACCTGGCGCTCCTGCACCGGCTGCTGGTCAACCAGCGCCTGCTCAAGGCCAGCCGGCACCAGCTCAAGGCTCACCCGGTGCCCCGCTAGCGGCAGCAGGCCAACCAGGCAAGCCCGCACCCGGCGCAGGCTCCGGCGCTTCATCTCCAGGCCAATCCGCGCAACCAGGCCAACCTGCCCCCGCTGGCGGTTCCCCTCCAGCGCCAGGTCAATCAGGCAAACCAGCGCCAGCTGCCGGCTCTGCCGCACCAGGGCAACCCGCGCCTCCAGCAGCAGCAGCAAAAGACAAAGGCGTCGAGATCGCCCCACCAGGAGGAGGGGCTCCCTTAGCCAGCGCTGCCACTCCCATCGTAACAGCCAAGACAACCGTAACGAACGGAAAGACTTCAAGAATATTCGAAACCATCACGCCAACAGTGGGGGTCACATCGACACTCCCCGGCGGGAAGCAAGGTCCCGAGGCTGCCACGGCGGGTATGCCGATGCCAACGGACGCAGCAGGCGCTCCAGCTGGTGGGGTCGGTGATGCGGGGAATCTGCCCGCTGAGTCTGACGATGGTGTTGATGAGGAAGAATCACCTGAAGCTGCCGAAGGGGCTGAAGGTGAAGAGGAGGAGACCGGTAGTAAGGCCTTGAAGCCTACGGGCTGTATAGGCTATATGGTTTCTGGAACTATGATCAGTGGGACGGCGGCGGCGAGTGCGGCTGCTAGTGGGACGGGCGTCTGTGTGCCGGGGTATATGAATCAGTCTGCGCCGGACGCGGGGACGCTGACGCCGAGTATGTTTTCTGGAGGGGCGGGAGGGCATAGAGCGGAGGGCGGTGTGGCGGGGTTGATTGTGGGGGTTGTGGGGTGGGTTATGTTTTAGGATGTGGGAAGATGAGATGGGTGGTTTTTCTTCAGTCAGGCATGGTTTGGTGTTTTAGCTGGTCACAGCTTCTCATTTTACCTTTTCGAATTTGTGGAAGTGTGGTGTATGAATAGATAGAAAGTCATTTAAACCAGATTTTTTGCATCTGACACGTGCTTGGGAATCTCTAAAAATCTCGTTGCCTCGAATAACATAAATCCTGCTTCCTGCTCTTTGCTTTCGTTCCTTTAAGAAATATATCAAACCTTATTGCCTGGACAGCTTTATCAGACTAAACAAAGCTCTATGCATAATCCTCTAGCCTACCAGCTTCGACGTTCTAATCAATCTCAATGCCCCTCAATCTGAACAAATGAGCGACTTCTAGCCCTCGTAGAGTTGTCAACTTTATTAGACAAGGTGCAATGACCTTAAGCACGCAGGTCATAACATGAATACATCAGCGATCAATCATGCCTCACAGAACCTCGCGGAATTATATCAAAACGACAAAGTGAGTCCTCATCTAAACATCGCTATCTCATCCACCCTCTTATCGTCCAACCCCCTCACACAGCAAATGGCAAGGATTATCATTCCCACAACCCCTATGGCAAGCATCTTTATCCCCTCCCTTCCCCTTGTCACCACTACTCTCACCATCCCCCTCATCTCCTCCCTCCCCACCCTCCTTCCCACCTTCCTTCCCGTCCTCCCTCCCCTCATCCACATTCCCGCTCCCCGTTTCCGACTCCACAATCCCAAACAGCTTCGTACGAAATGCAGTCGTGCTATTGGTATCCGTCCCATTCTGGATGTGCAGGTAGCAGTTCGGTTGCGGGGCATAGTCGAGCTTGAGACCGTAGTGTGTTGTTGCGAGGCTGAGGGGTTCGTTCTCTATGGCTAAGATGGTGTGCGTCAGTATCGTCATGTTTCGGCGGGTTGCAAGAGGAGGGTGTCTTACCATTCTGGATGTAGCTGCAGAAAAGCGAAAGATGTGGCTTATTGTAGTCGGTTTGGAACCATACGTTTATTACGCTGCCTTGAGGGTAGCTGATGTTTGTGGGCCCGTCCTTTGGGTCGCCTGGAGGTGGTTCGGTGAATTGGTTGAATACGCTCTGGGGGGTTGTTTGCGTTTGTAGCAGGGCTTTGATTGAGAGGAGGAGGCTGGAGAGGAGGGCAAGGAAGGTGGTGGTGTGGATGGAGTGCATTGTGGTGATTTTTTTGAATTCTTGTTCGTTTATGTTGGATCAGCGGAGAAAAATCTGACCTAGACGTGATGATGTGAAAAATGGATGAGGGGAAAGGTCATAGAGAAGTCAAGCGTACGAGGAAGCTTTTGTACCATCGCATAGAGACAGCGGTAGGGCAGCTGCTGAGCATGATCGCGCAGGAAATTTGCTTCAATGATACTCCTTTCATCTTTTCTATTTCTTCCCGTCTCTTTGAAACGAAAAAGATGACACACTTAGCTGTTGTGGCTGTCGTGACCAACTTTGCGGAAATGAGATATATTAGGTGATCCGTAGCGGGTTCTGTTGTTGAGTTCCAGACAACATGGAAGGGCTTCACAATGTCTGTAAAGTATGGAAAAGGCTCTGAAAGGGTGACATGAGATACCCGAAAATTTTCTTGGAAAGAAGCGTTCTTTAGTTATGATCCGTCTTCGAAACCATTTGAATCCCATACAAACGTCTCGATTGCAAGGTTTTGCAGGAGGAACGATAATATGTGCGTTTTCGCTGCACCACAGATCAGTCATGTCGCTGCCCAAACGGTCGCAAACATTCACTCACTGATTAGTCAATCCAACCCGTCTCCCACTCCGTAGCAAGTCGTCGTGCCGTGCCATAACACTAGCGGCCATTTTTGGAAACAAAATATGATTGTTGGAAACGGGAAATGATTGGTGTATCACCTTGCGTGCATTAGCTGTTTCACACATCAAAGCTTGTGCCAAATAAAACTGTTGTATCGAAGCGTAAAAGGATGATGAGACAAGGCCTCTCAAGGGTCAAAGGGTTGCTTCATGGGCGTATTTGCTGTAGCGCACTGGGACAACAGCGTTTCCAACATTCCTTTAGAGCAACTATGGCCAGAGATGAGAGAGTCAAACTTGTTTGCTTTTAAGAGAATAGCGAAAGCACCCTAGTGCAAGGTGCAATCCAACGGGAAGAAGGAAACGTTTCTTGCCACCATATACAGCACCAAAGAGAATGAGCGCTCCTTCTGTACACTAGTTTTGCAGCCCATATCTAGACGTCGGTAAGGAGTGCGCACGCTCTCATCATGCCTTGTCGATGTAGCATCATCTGACATGAGGTATATCCTGGTTGGAGAAAAGAACTGCTGTTCTACGATGCTCTGGAGCAAGTCGGAAGGTCGACCTCATTAAGATCCAGTGGACTGTCTCGATGCTCTCGTTTTGTAGGCAACTCTCAGGAACATTCTAGCGCCCTGCAATTGGAAATTGAGCAATCTCACTGAATATGGTTCGTGGTTCTTGGAAGCCAGCTGAAGCCTAGGAAATTCATGGCTTCGGAGCTGCGCGACAGTCCTCTTGAATGCCGGAACGATGTACTAGCAGCTGGCACCGGTATACAGTCAATGGCTCTCCGATTGGCGCTGCTCTATTGGAAGGATCCATAAGGCTAACCTACTATGCAATCGTGAGGCTCAGACATTGGATGAGATGGATATGACTTCAGCGACAAGCCCACAGATAGTAAAAAGTCTGAGAAGGCCAAAACTATAGCATACAAAATTCGTTTCTGTGAACGATCATATCAATAAACACATTCTATTAAGGCTCACCTAGACTCAGATTCAAGGATGTCAATCTGATCGACATGAAAATGCCATTATCTGAGAAGGCTACCCCTGGAGGAGATCAGAACGATGGTCTAGCACTACTGGCAGTTGCAGTTATCTCCAGTACCATAGCCGTCGTCACCACTATCATCAGAGTCATTGGTCGTACATTCGTTGTACGCTCTATGGGATTGGATGACTAGATCATCATTATTGCTGCTGTACGTACTATCAGTCAGGTCTTCAAGGGTTTGAGGTCCAAACAGAATCACTCACTATGGGTCAGGCTATCTCGATTGTGGCTGTCGTCATAAATGGTGAACAAGTCAAGAATGGAGCCGGCAGACATGAATACCATGGAGAAGCCAGAGATCATCGAGAAACTTAAGTGGCACACCCTCTCTCGGATTCAACTCTACATATGTACAACTCTGATCAAGACTTCGGTTTGCTTATTTCTTATCCGCATTGTGAACAAGAAATACTTAACCCGACTTCGGTATGTTTTGATCGCAATGATGATCACTGTCGATCCTGCGGTTGTTATAGCGCTCGATACGCAATGCAGACCTTGAAAATGGTCTGGAATATTCGTGTCAAGGAACAATGCTGGAAAGTCGAAGTATTGAAAGGTTTCGCTTGGATTGCTGGTAGTGAGCTATGGTATTTTGTCAAAGACTTTAAGAGTGTTAAGAATTTGACAGCGTTTGCGGCAGCGACAGATTTTATCTGCTCAATCCTTCCGAGTATCTTTCTGTGGAAAGTCAAGATAGATCCTCGATGTAAAATAGCTATATGCATCCTGATGAGCTTAGGCCTCATGTGAGTGCTGTGATGTACAATATTGTGATTGGTGCCACCTTGATACTCACTGGATTCAGTGCCACAGCCTTCTCGCTTCTCAAAATGATGCTTATATAACATCTTGGAGCTTCAGACCCAATCTGTCAGTTTCTCCGAGCATCTCCTTGTCTATGCTGGACACCCTCAAGCTGACCGGATCCAAAATAGATAGTCAAACCACCATTCAGATCTCGGCTATGTAAGTGATGAATGCACTTCACCTGCGAACCTGACGACCTTGTCTAACTTCGTACAGACTTGAAGAAACATTGGTATCATCGCAGTCAACATGCCCCTCATGCGTCCTTATATTCGGTGCTTGGTCTAAAGACCACGAGCCGCTATACCCGTCTTAGCAATGGCTTCAAGCGAAGACTGTACGGCAGCCGTACTAAAGCAAGCACGGAGATGCACTCGATAGCCCAAAGACTTGGATCCAGGGATGACGGAAAGTGGGGGTTACGGGTGCCTGGCAGTTCAACTATGAAGACCATGGACGTGCCCCTTGCTCGAATTGATGATAGTCGCGGCAGCGAAAGTGGTAGTATCTCACCATCAGAGAGGAAAAGTAATGGACAAGTCGTTGAAATTGGGTTTGAGGGCATGTAAGCTGGCTAGCATAGGCGGTCATAGCTGGCAGTGGTCATAGCGTGGTAATTCACTCCGCGCTACAGGATGAAACAGTCTAGTCTTGTTCAATAGCGAAGTGCCTCGAGGTGATATCATCTGACACATACTGTAAGACCTAGCCTAATCTGAATGGGGTGGGGTCAAATTTCTTGATCAATACGGTTGAGAAGCGGCTAGACATTGACAAGCAACGTTATGACCTTGTAATTCTCGCATTCGTGATCTTCAGTGGAAGGTACTTAATCGAAGCTGTAACCAGAATTTCAAGACAGGGCTTCTTGGTGATAGAGTATATCAGTAGAAAACCTACATACGCTAGCCTAACTTTTTCCTGACCAGACATTCGACAAGTTCGGCAAATCAAAACAAGAATAGGTAGTGTTCGTTGTGGCCCTTTTTATCATGGTGTTAGAACGAATGTCGAGGCCACAACGGATCAACCCAGAGATCCTTCGATGGACATGATAAATAAAGAGAAAACGGTCAGAATCGTACTACTCTTACTCCTACCATCTGTTGCGGCGGTGACGTCTACTTGATATCACCGTAACAAGACCGCTATTTCTATCATTAATGAAGTACTCCCGATCTTTCTTTGACATGTGAGGGAAATTTAGGGTCTTTTCGTCGGAGTGGACTTCGACCTCATCACGTCCATCGCTACGCCAAATGAGGACTTCCTGCGTCCTTTCGGACAGTGGATGGCCCAGTCAGCGCCCCGTATCGATGACTCTTTTTGACGCCTCCTCCTCTCCTCTCCTCCCCGGCTAGCTTGGGAGGTAGAAAAATCCTCCTGGCGTGGCCCCGCGGCCAAAGCATCATCAGTAGTCTGATGCAGTCTTGTGAGTGCTCTGTCCCTATCTTGAAGATTTTCCTCGGCCTCCGCCAGCTGTGTTTCTAACTGTCTCTTCTGCCTCTTGGTTTCGAGGAGTTGCTGCTGAAGGCCTTCCGTGCTCTCTTCAGCCTGCATCAACAGCTCATCTAATCTCTCTACCCGCTTTTTGAGGGTTGCAATCTCTTCTTCGTCATCCCTGTGGATTGACTCGTGGTGTAGTCTCGATGCTTGTCTACGCTCCGTACGTAAGCGATGGCATTCCGTCTCCTTCTCGTCCAGCTGGGACTGACGTGTGTTGATCTCATCTTGGAGCTTGTTGACTTCGTTCTCACGCCTGTCAGTGCTACATATATCCAAGCTATCAGAATGTGATACTGTAAGATTAGAGGTAGTGGGTGATTGAGGGGGTGTAGGCAGGAGAGCTGGCTGGCCTGTTCCGGCTGCGGCCCCTTCCGATTTCTGCTTTCCGCGTTTCGCTTTGCTCTTGAGGGTTGATGTCCCGAGACGAGGAGCTTCGAGTGATCGTGAGGGTCCGGGTGCATAGCTAGCATCTGCCAATGCGTTCATCGCTTCCTTCTCAACTTCTTCTCGATGCTTCTGCTTCTCTTTTTCGAGGCTGTTGTTTCTCTGCTGTTTCGCCTGGTTGATAGACTTCTCCCATTTGACTCCAATTGCTGGGCTCGTCGTGTCAGCCATGATAATCGGGATGTAGCGTCTTGTGAAGGATGAAATAAGAAGCGAGAAAAAAGGCAGCTCACAGTGGAAACTCAGCTCGCCAAGCAATATACAAGGCTGCATGACGATGAAGTGGGGTAGATAAGACCATCGTCCAATCAGGCGATAGACAGCGCAACCTCTTATCAATGGGTATCCGATTTGAGATCTGCTTGAATACATGATAGATTTGTTGTTCATGGCAGACTTCTATGACCGGAGAATTTAGCCGAACAATGCCCTTCTTTTCCGAAGTCAACTTAAGCCAGCTAGCTATATTCAGGCACTCATATGCTACATTCAGAAAAGCGACTTGCTCCCCGTATATGTGGAGATGTGGAATGCAAGGTTTGTAAAGATGGGCAGGAGAAGAATGTGCGTGGTCGTCATCATGAGCAAGAGACGTACGAGATGTGGCTCGCCATGGAGACAGTGTGACCAACGGTAAACCGGTATACCGGTAAAACCGTGACGGTATACGCTACCATTATGATGGTAACGGCATGGTAAAGGCTTTTCAATTATCGGTGTGGCATAATAAACGCACTTTAACATGCCGGGAAACCTTATTCTGGTGGTAACGGCATGGTAAAGGCTGTTTACCATGCCGGTATTACCATTGCCCACACTGGCTAAGAGGGTGAATGAGAAAGCGATTCTGAAATGGTGACTGACCTCAGCTTTTTGGTATCGTTCTAGGAGGTTGTATATGATATGATTGATCGTCTATGTAATGATGTTACTATACAGGATTGTGTCGATGCAGAAACTTAGAGTTGATCATCTTCACAGGATCTTGCTTCGTGGTTCTTGTGCGCCAGCCGAAGCCACAAACATTGTTTCCCAATATATTTGAACTGAACTTCTTCTGTACTCATGCTCATCATTCTCACGACGGTTCTCGAGTATATAGTCCAGGAACAACGCGCTTCGCCAACCGCAATGCAAACACATAAGAAAATAACATTCCTAGACCTGCCTCTAGAGCTTCGGCAGAAAGTGTATACATATGCGCTGGTTTCTCGTCAGTGTCTATGGGAAGGCACAGCAGCCCATGGTTATCGCACACCCCATTGCCATTGCCTGAGTCAAACCGAGCTTCCCTCCTTATTCCTCACCAGCAAGCAAATGAGCATCGAAAGTCAGCCCATCTTCTTCAAAGCAGTAACGCTCATCACGAGGAAAAGTCTGCTCGACCTCCCATCCACCACCCTCTCATGCTGGAACCATAAGCAAGTCCAGTCTCTGGACTGCACTCTCACGTTCCAGAAACAGGAACAATTTGAGACTGATGATCTTACCGTGCCCATGGAGAATCTCTTTACTGTATTACCGGGACTGAAGAAACTTACTTTACGCATCAATGTGTACGCTCTCCACACATGTCACGGACCGTGGGTGCGTGACATGACTTCGTGGGATGAGGAGATTGCTGCGAAGTTGAAGCCCGTGTTTGAGTCTCGCTTGCGATCCCTCACAATAATCATTAGTATTGAGACATGGCAGGTTTTGATTGTTCCACGCAAGCTACAGAAGTTGATAAAGGCGCGACTTTGCAAGATGGCTGATGAAAGTGGAATCAAAGAGATCAGTATCTCGCGTGGCGGATTGCATCTCAGGGCAGTAGACCAGACTGCGTTGCGACAAGCTTTGTATATTGACATGGACGCTCGGCCGAATACGGCTGGGGGAAGATAGCACTGAAGCTCTCAGGATTCACACATGCCAACCTACGGAATGACATCGACATCCTCCACCAACCCACTTTCATTCGCATTCAACTTCCCCCTTTGGCCCTGACTACGTCCATAAACCCACCTCCTCAGCCTATTCACACTCCCTAGCGGTCTATGACTCTCCAACCCCATCCACGGATCCAACCTCACCTTCTCCTCCCAGAACGTCCTCCTCTCAGGATCCATCACCCCTCGGCCACCACCCACCCCTCCCTGCCGCGGAAACACCACGTCCCCAACGACCTGCCAAGGCGCCGTCTTCTCATCCCAAACCACACTCGCGTCCTCAGTAGGATGGTGCACCGGATCCGTGCCCAGCTGCACTCGCATCTCATACCTCGCCTCATTCCCCTCGAAAAACTCCACCAACCAATCACTCAGGACTGTAGGCGGCGCATCACTGCCCACCTTCTGGCTCGCGTTTTGCATCTTCTCCGTAGCAGGAAACAGACCTATATGCGCATAATACTCCCCAAATCTAAACGCCGACTGCGTGAACATCGGCATGGAGATAACATTCGTATTCGGCAGCAAGCCCGGAGCAGATTGCCTGACGGGGTCCATCCTCGCCTTCGTCGCTGCTGCCAACTTGATCGGCGAATCGAAATATCGTTCCCGCATCTGCATCACCGAGAGACAAGTATCGATATCCGTCAATTCCAGCATCGGCGCGTTGTTGAAGGTGAAATCCTGCGTTGTCAACTTTTCGTTTCCGGGCGTGGATAAGCGGGCGCCAGACACGTTGAAGACTTTCATGCCCAAACCCCTCGGCCCAGGCGTTGTGTCGGGTTGCAGGAATACGGGCTCATTGGCATAGCGCGCTGCGATGGGGTAGTTGCCGGGGTGAGCGAAGAGGCCTTGTTGGAGGTGTGAGGGGAGCGTGGAGGCGATTGTTAGGGTGCCTTTGACCACGGCTTGGGTTTTCACGTGCGTGGCGCGGAAGGCGTGACGATGCTGGTGGGTGTAAGGGCTTCGTACGGAGAGCTTGGGTAAGAGAGGAAGGGTGATGGAAGGGCAGGCGGCTTACTTGGTCGAAGTTGTGTTGTTGCATGCGGTTCATTGTTTTGGCGATCTGTAGCGCTTTTGCTTCTTCGTCTGGCTGGACGACTTCTACCCCAGGTGCGTCCCATTGGAGGTAGGCGTCGACGGGCGGAGCAGGACCTAGGGTCCGCTTTGCTGTTTGCGCTGCGGTGGTGGTCAGGGAGTTGATGGTGTCCATTGTGCTGAGCAGATTTCTTCTTTTGCTTGTCAAGCGCAAGAGGAGGGGTTTCTACTGTCAGAAGTGAAGAATGGTTGCAACGGCAATTGCAAATCGCTTCTCCCGCACAGATCCAGGAAATATGGTGAATGCAACGGAAATTGTCTAGGGATTCTTATTTGCACAGTATGAAGGATCAAGGTATAGATCAAGCATCACAGCAGACTGAAAATACAGAAAGGTGTCGGAACAGTCGTCATACTAAGTAGCTTTGGAAGGATGAGGTCATCGATATCCCGCTCTTCCGAAAAGATGCATTGAGATTGCAGACGCCGTGATCTCCATGAGACATCTGAAGCAGACTTACTTGACCAAGGCATGTGACTGAATTGTTTGAAATTTGTGACATTCCATAAGACAATCCCAAGATAATGGCCTGAGTTGAGGTTGACAAAAGTAGCTGGCCGATCTAGCGGATCGCGCATGTGACGACGCTAGTTCCTTGAGGCTTGATTCGTTCTTAGCATAATACTGAACATCGGGCAAGGACTAAGGTGGTAGAAACTGTTGAAACGATTTGACCGTAATGTAAGGGTTAATGAAGTCCGTTGCCGCACTAAGTCAAAGCGTTTCTTTTGTAAACGTCTCCACGAAAACAGTACAAGGAGATATGTTTTATTCGACTCCTTTGCGACGAAGCAGAAGACTTGAGTCTTCCCAATCTGCTTTGTCGCCAGTAGATGTCAATTCCCTACGCGTATGCTTTTCTGCGATACCTTATGTAACCAGGAACGTTCAAGATCTGACCACCATCACAGTGAACAGGGCAGGTTTTCAGATCTTACGTCAATCAACATGACTCATTCGAAAGTTGGGCTCCCCGTCATCACTCTCTAAATATCGCGAGCTGATCGATGGCGTAACTTTGTTGCTAGTTATGGGCATAGGGCTCGCTTCAACGAACTCTGGCGGGTGAAATTTGAACACCTTACGAGTGGAACTCGAACGTAAGACGGCTATTCTTGGTAGAGTGGTCGGCATCGTCAGAGTTTTCTAAGCTGATGTCTACTCGCTTATAGCTGTGAGGCCAGAATGCTGTCTTGTGGATACCGCTAATACTGGCCAGGTTACTAGCTAGAGTATCGTAGCCAGTGAAATTGACGAAGGAAGAGGCGACGAGGTCAAAAGAGGAGGCGTACAAGCGGATAAAGATGTCTATAGATCTGATGTCAACAAAGATTCAAGACTTTTAGGTAGACAAAGAATAGGTGAAGACTAATCGGCTATGTTTTGCAATACAGATACGAAACATACTGGCTCCATGTGTGTACTGTAAGGAGTATGCGTCAGGGAGATCAACAAGCTTCAGAGGAAGTCTACACAGCCGAAATCTCCATCAAAGCCACTGTCGTCAGGCTCGGGATCTTCGGAAATACGCCAAACTTTGCATGCCAAGGTCAAGAAAACAAGGCACTCTCAGCTCAACAGGTCCGTTGAAATTTATGATATACGCCTCTTGTGGAAGAGAAAATCGAATGCCGGCCAAATTGACATAATATCCACTCATCGGCGGAATTGTCGTGAAGACTTGTACGAGGATATCGCTTTTTGGTTTTATGTAGGCATCTCTGTGTAAGAGTTCGGGATTCAGGTTTTGATGAAGTCTGCGAATCTTCAAACCCAGCAAAAATAGATTCCAGAACCGCACATAGGATTACAGACGCAATGATAGTCCGAGCGCCATGGTCGAGAAAGGGCCAAATGTCTCGCCTCAGAAATGACTCCATAGCACATCTCCGCCTCATGTAAACCTTCTCCTGGATGGACACAAAGATATCCACGACATCGATTTTCCCAAATCATGTCTCGATTGCGGTCTTTTCCATTGATAAACGCGTCAGAGTCTGGCTAGAGTCTGGCTAGTCTGCCAGGGCCAGGGAGAGAGTTCGTCTAATTAGGTGACGAGTCGACACCTGCACCGCATATAATACTGTCTTTTGCGATAGTCGAATAAGTACGTGGATTGTTTGATATTTTCCGTCGTGCGTTCAGGGTGTGTCAATGCACATTCCTATGTTTCACCAACCTTTATGCAGCATATACAAGAAAGGTGGCACGCTGACGCAGTGACGCGTCGATGGTAAGCACTAATATGCTCCCGAACAGCCCCCAAGACCACTATCAGGTTAGACTGCATTACTCGTATTCACCTAGTAATGATCATCACCTAGAAATGATCATTACTAGGTGAACACGAGTAGGGGCACTCGGAGATGAGCTTGACTGCCGAAGCCTCAGGGAACAGCCGAGATGACGGATGCTTATGCTACAATATTTTGCTAATTCCTGTCTTCCTTCTTCCTTATCAGAGACAGGTGGTCAAATGACCTTAGGATGGTGTGAGAATTGCTCCGCGACTGTGGTGATACATGCACATCCCATGGCAACTCACAACCTACATTGACAGCAATTGGGTCCTAATCCTAGCGGCATGAGCCATGACGCTCCAGGAGTTGCTAGCATTGAGATGCATGGAGTGGAGAACGACCACACGCGCAACTCTCCTAGAGAACGGCCACTCATTACACTTGCGCGCCTCTCGGCCGAGTCGCTGTCTTTCGACCTTGCCTCTGCGCACGACACGGGCATCAAAAGCAGACCTCGACCCATAAGCCATGCCTCGACGGCTCCCCTTTTGCGAGCGTCCAGACCCGCTTCTCCCTTACTACTTGATCATAGTCAAGATGACCTCAACGCGGAGCTGGGTGATCGCCAGCAATCCATAACCCACGCGCCGACCGTACCTCTTCTCGCACCACCTCCACCACTTGATCCTGAGCATGAGCCAATAAATCAACCACAGGACACAGCGGAGCCTCGAAAAGCGGCAATCGACGACAGACGATCAAGAGCGCTACTCAAGAGTCTCTTCCATCTCCTACCCTTATTGATCACCTTACTTGTATTGAGTCTCAACATCTTTGGCGTGTACCGGCAGGACCTCGGAAGACCGCATCAGAACGTGATCTTACAGGCTCTGCAATACGTTGCGAAGACTCACGAGCTACTAATGGCTGCTTCAATAGGCGCAATAATTGTACATCGCCTACAATTCGATCTCACAACATCCTAAGGTGTATCTTTCGGCTTCTTGAGCGCAGCATATCAGTTGGGCGACCCTACATTTGTCCTAAGCAAGGAATTTTGGGGCGGTGCCACATCGCGAATCTATCCGAAAGGGATTTCTCGCTTTTTGCCGTACGGCTTGCCTTTGGGTTGACAGCTCTCGTAGGTCCCTCATCAGCTGTTGCTCTGTGGATTAGTGGGATGTAACGAAGCAGCAGGCGTTTGGGAAATACAATGATCGACTGTTTCTCAATCGTTCGTCAAACGAGCTATGGCCGGCCGACATCACTAACGCCATCTATGCTAATGTGAGTGACTGCGAGCATACGCCGGTAGACAATCAAAATTGTGCGCACAGCGCTTTCCCTGTTGTTCTGGGCTGGATCCATAAGCATCAGGTACGAGGTCTGAAACCAAATACAACGATCTCTCAGGAAGGCGAGGTCATTAGATATCTGACATCTGCTGGTGAACCTCCGGTGAATTCAAGCTGGACCGTTAGCTCGACTGTTCCGTTCCAATTCGCACTTGATCTGGGTCAATATTGGGAGTGGCTTGTGGAGAATGGTAGTCTAGCTGAAAACTTTGAGCGCCCTTTGATCAAGCCTGCGTTTAAGGAGAAGAAGCTGAAGACCAAGAAGCCTCTCGTTCAAGCACAGTGCCAGTCGTATCGTGACCCAGATTTCGCAAAAGATGCTTTCGAGTTCCCACATGACCAATTGAAGACCTCGCCTTTGGATAAGCATGAAAAAGATACGTGGCAGCTTGATAACAATTTCGTCACTGACCTTGTCGGCAATAACACAGCTATAGGAAACATGACTGACTCACGCCACCCAGAGGTCCTCTTCAGCTGGTACGACACCGCCTCGAACTTCTCAAATGCCGGCAGACCCTCACTAGGCGCAGTCATCCTCTACAGCACCCACGCAATCTGGAGCGGTCGACTTCCAAAGGACACAAACGGCAACAAAACCCACTATACTGCCCTCACAACATGCTCCTTCGATGCTCGCTGGGCTCCCATGGAATTCTACCTCGACCCACGCGACGATCCCACCATACGGCAAGACACTCCCAATCCAATGGACATCATCAACGGCAGCAGCAAAACCGACCCCAAAGACCTCGTGCAAATGAACCTGCATCTCGACTGGGCGCAAACCCTCGACCGCAAAAAGCCCACCACCAACGATCGAACGAGCAGCTCCGCCGCCTCCCTCCTCAAAGCGCTCGGTGGCGCCAACTTCGTCGAATGGTGGGACATCTACCCCGAGCCGGAGCGTAATGCGCCGTGGGTCTTATCATCCATCGACTGGCGCATCTCGACTGTGCTGGGCATGTTTCTCACGGAAGGGCTTGCTCGCGCTTATGTGGATGCAAGGAGATCTTCGGTCGTGTATAGAGATGACAAGGATCCGAGGTATTCATATGCGAGGACGCTTAATGATCTCAATAATTAGCATTGGGTTGAAGGCTGGTCTAATGGCTCGCTCGAGTGGGTCGCGCCTAGCGATCCAAGGGCGAAGCCTGTGATGTTGCCGTTTGATGTTTGGGCGGAGAAGAATGGGTACACGGAGCTCAAGATTAGTGTGCAGAGGTATGGGTATGGGTATGGGTTTGGTGGTGTGCCGATCAAGTTGGCAACGATAGTGTTGGTTATGTACTCGATTCTTGTTGTGGGGCATGCTGTGACGTTGCTGATGGGTGGGAGAACGTTCAGGAGTTGGGATGGTATGAGTGGGATGTTGGCGCTGGCGTGGAACTCGAAGCCGACACAGGTGTTGAAGAATACGGGTGCTGGTGTTGAGAGGCTGGGGACATGGCGCCAGATCGTCAGGGTTAGAGAAGAGGAGGGCGCGTTGCTCGTGCTGGGCAATCAGAAAGATGGAGATGGGAAGATGCCAAGTTGGAAGCCTAGAGCGAGGGTGAAGTACGCCTGAGAAACCTATGAAGATGCAGGTCATGGCGCTCTTCTGCCTTGATTGTCTGACATAAGGCCCTCTTCATGACCCAACCACATACATGACCTGCTGCGAGATGCTGTCTCAGAGGTGGCCATCAGTCTGCAGCGTCAAGATTCAACTAACGTCTAACTATCTTATCATGTGACCAGCATCTGTTGAAAAACCTCGAGCGAGCTGGATGCACAGTGCTTGACGCCTTCGCTATGATTTATGGCACCTGACTTGATTTGAAGTGTAGCTGTATCAGAGTCCTCCGTCACGCTATGGCAAGCTGCAATGATTACTGCGCTACAGTGTCCTGCCAAGGCATACCTCGACGATACTTCCAATGAGCTGTCATCAGTACCGCATCAAGCATACAGCAGCCTAATAGCAAGACCAAGATGATTGCCGGTGGGGAGTAATTGAGCAACGAGCCAGTGCATCAACCCAGATGCATTGATTCTCGAATCTCCATCTTACCTCATGCAAGCCACCATACCCAGTCAGCGACTGGATCTTTCCATGCCTTTGTACATGACATGCCCTGTCGTAACATGACAGAGCGTGCGATGCTTGACTCGCGATGTTTTGAGAATAGCTCGATGTAGTCCATTACCCCAAATACGAATGGGGCCCCAAGGCAGCAAAGGTGTACCAAGACATGGATGACAAAGACCACGTAGTCGCGTGCATTCCGAGGTCGAGCTCTTGCGTTCTTCAAGGGAATGAATAACCCGGTGTAAAGGCACATTGGCAAGGCCAATGAAAGCGCAGTCACAAATCCAGGATACCTAACTTCAAGCCTCACATGATTATGCGCAAAGGGACCAGATTTGAGGCCGATGGCGAGGGCGATGAACCATACAATGGAGGTCAAGAGCAACTCCCAATCGACAAAAGTTGTCTGGCGAAAGAGTTGGCTCTTTACCCTGCTTCTCAATGGTCTTAATGCGAATAGCCAGATCAGCCGTCTGCCCTTATCTTTTGTAAGATCGTCATGCGGTGCAAGGTTGAACAGAGTGTTGATCATAGAGAGTACAGATGTACTAACACCCAGGACGCTAAGTTGTAAGATGATATGATCATATAAGGCATCCGCATTGCGACGCACTCTGCGTGAGAAAAGAAAGATTGATGTAACGGACTGCGTGAGCAGAACCACTTGCATGGCGAGTTGGCGGAGCAGTCGTGCAAAGGTCGCTTGCGGATTTCCTCCTCTGTTAGCCTCCTCGGACCTCTTTGGTGGTAGCCGGCCAAAGAGTATCCGGCAAGAGTCAACCATTACCTGCTTATCGCCGTAGCAGACAACCGCTTGAACTGATGCTGCGACCAAAGGCAGGATCAAATGCATAATTGGACTTCCGATGGGACAGACAACCACAAACAGGATTCGATGTATCTTGAAGCGCTCATTGCGTATGTCGGTCAGGTGCCAGAACGAGCCAATCACGATAAAGTTGATGACAAAAAGTTTGACATACATTTCTCGAGCGGTCCGATGATCATTTGCAGCACACAGTCCGTTGTTACCATCCATTTTCAGTCTCCCTGAGTCTAAATGGTTGTGACCAACACAATTTCACATCAAGAGACACGAGGGATGTTAACGGAGAAGATGACTTGAGGCCAGATGACATTTTGGTTCTGTCACAGCCTTTCATGTTGTCTTGGAGGCGCAGTCTGCACTTTGCTTCTCGACATGAGAAGAACGCCAGCCATTCCAGTCGACCGCCTCTTCTGTACAGATTGAGCGGCGGCGCATTGTGCTCCGAGCCTCCTATTACGAGGCGTCTTCGCGGCGTCTTTTGTGCATGGCGTAGGCCAACGATAGTACGAACCTTGATTTGAATGGCTCAGTGTCTCATTACTCAGTGCAAGTTCTCTGTCCAATGACAAAACCTTGCCACCCCGATGCATTCAGCCTTGTTAGAGGGACGTCGCTTTGCACCTCTCGGCAGAGCAATCAGGCTCTAGATTCAATGTGGACTTAGAGTTCTATGTACTGGTTATTTTACGGACGCCGAGTTGACTGTACGGATGAGATTCGAAGTTCGCAGTATGGACCCTCTTCAGTCTAGGAATTATGGCAGAATTCTCTCCAAAGCTTACTACAGGGCTTGTCCTTCAAAACACGATGGCTCCATGGTTGAAGCAGCAAAACATATCTGCGGTCTTACTCCCGCGATTGTGTACCCAAGTCGAAATGTTTTCTTGCCAGTCTCGGAGAGATATTGTCATCTTCTCTTGCTTAGGATAAATCAAACGCGAAACCTATTCAGCGCGTGCAGCAATTCAGAAGATATTAGACAAGGCAGAAGTCCCGTTCCATAGCACCAGACATCTCCTTGTTTGCCTGCAAAGCTTCTCCATTCATGATGCCGTACACGTAGCTTTCTCCCACCAAAGTGAAGGTATCTGAGCCTTCCACCTTGCGAAGTAGGAAAGGTGTCTCACCACCATATAACACACAGACAGAGTCACCTACTATCGCATTCCATGGCGCTAGACCAATATAGCCCTTTTTAGTGACAAACAGCGCCCGATTCTTGCATACACTATGTATGCATTCTCGATACTCCCTATATTTGTCCTGAAATGTGACCATGTGCTTAAGAGAGTCTCTGATACCCTGCGTCTTTCCACTGGCTTCAAGGAAAAGGCGGTACCCAGCCACCCAAGTATCCATTGATCTGACTGGCATTCCTGCAGCTCTCCAGATCGATAGATTTCTGTCTACCTTGGTTTCGGGCGGACCCCACCCTATGGGATCGAGCCACACCACGAAGTATGCCCCGTCTTCTGCTGGCGCTGCTTGAGAACCAACGTAGTCAGTGATCTGTGTCCTCCACAAAGCCTCAAATCTGCTTATCTCTTTTATGGAATATGGGCAGGTAGCAACAGGTCGCAAGGCGATCTCTTCCCAGGTCTCCAACACCGGATGGCCTTTGCGTGATGGATTGAACTTATACGTAGTTGGTTTAGGGTGCCAAGGGGGGGCAATGAGGGCTATTTCGTCGGATAGCACGCCTTGTAGAACAAGAGTGTTCGGAAATGCTTCTGTGTGTATTGGAACATCTCGCTGGATCGGGTCCACTCCTGAAGCAAGGTACCTCTGTGGCCCGCTATCAGGCCAGTCGACCAATGGTTGTGGGTCTCGTAGACTCCACTCAGCCCAATTTGGTACCCACGAAGGTAGATCAATCGTGTCAATCCCTCTTGAAGGGCCTGACAAACCATTGGGAGCGTACTTCAATCTCACCCGACCGAGGTTATCCCAATGCTTGATCCATCCAGGGGGCAGCGATCTCTGGCTTGCAATATCTTGTTGGCGCACTGGGCCATGGTGTGCTATGGGACTCTGCTGCTGTCGAGTGCCCGTCCGGTGATTAATGAACGTTGTTACTCCGTTCTGATGAAGTCGTTCCCAACCTTCAGGTAGGCGGACCCACGATCTTCGCTCTTCCGCTTGTGCATAATCCCTTATTCTGGCTTCTGTGTCATGGAACTTAGCCTGGTCAGCAATACTATAGACATCAGACTGCTGTTTTATACAGCTGTCATCATGGTATGCTCTCTTAAGATTCAAGATGAGCAAGGATTGGTGGCTTTGGATCAATGTCAATGGCAGCTTTTGATATACTACGCATGTAGTAATTGAGTAATCAGGGGTGACGTCAATAGAACCTGAATCACAAGCAAGTCCAAGGAAAGCGTAGATTCTGTCCCTTGCGTCCGTACAGCCAAATCGACGACTCTCGTAGAGTAGTTCGTATAAAGTCTTTGTGAATGTATTCGCGTGCCATGAAGACCTCAGCTCGTCTAGAATTGTGAATTGCGCATCAGGGAAACGACTTTCTGGCGGTGACATCTCGGTAAATCTCCAAGCATGGAGTTTCTGCATTCTATTCCTCACACGCTCCCACGGCACCTCGTCTGGGCCGCAGCGGATAGCAACCTGCTTAGCGAACACTACTTCTTGAACAATCCATACGCGTTTCCACCATGGTCTATCCAGTAGTTCACTAACTTCACCATATTCTTGTTCTACTAGGAGATCTGAGGTTTGTAGCCTTGCGACTGAGTTCGAATGGTCTCTACTTCGGATTGGATAGCCCAGTTCACGATTTGCTTTTAGAGCATGTTCCCTCCAATTTGAGAAATGCTTCAATCGCTTTGCACCAGCTCTACCGCCTTGACCTGGTTCTCCTAGCCAAATAACGACCCGTTGCGCCTGTTCATAGATTGTTCGCATCTGCTGAACCTGTTGTCGCCGCTCGTCGAGATCTTCTTGATTGACACAGATGGCATCAACCCACAGCACGCGATCTTTCTTGGCATGTCGAAGGCTCCGTAGAGCTGCATCAAGATTTTCGAGTATTGAGAAAGGCTGTGAGCATAGAGT
Organism: Bacidia rubella; assembly: GCA_032158265.1. Classification (NCBI taxonomy): domain Eukaryota; kingdom Fungi; phylum Ascomycota; class Lecanoromycetes; order Lecanorales; family Ramalinaceae; genus Bacidia; species Bacidia rubella. The sequence continues at coordinate 158,313 of JAVTIF010000023.1, read as the reverse complement.
CATCGGCTTGCGCACGGATGTATCCCCCCATGTGTAGGATAAGGCTTCATAGCTTGGTTTTGAGTGCATACCAACACACCACAGCTCAGCCACTGGTTTCGTTGCGGGCGACTTTGCCGGCTTTAATACCAGTAGACGGAACTCTGAATCCTGCAGTGGCTGGTAGAAAACCACCTTCGTCCCCGCGATTTCTTCCATTTTGGGCTTCCAGTGGCGGATGAGCAAGCAATCTGCACGATGCAAAGATCGAGGGCGACTCTTTCTTGACTTCTAGAGATTTCTGGCTTGTCTGGGGAATAGCTGCCTTTACTTTGGCTGGGCCAATGAGTCTACAAACCCACACTACGGGTTTGCGTCGTGCGGGACGTCTACTTGCTGTTCTTTGTCGTCCCTCGTATTTCGATGAGATGAATGGGTACATCGACGATCCTTAATGTTGCTTTCTCGGCACTGGTAGTTTTCTTTGTCAGGATGGCACTGAGTTTGTGATGGTTTGCAAGTACAAGACATTCCTAAAGGAAGGAGGAAGCTGTTGTATGATAGCTGGACTTGAATGAGCGAACATTAGCGCCCGCGCTAAGTAATTGCTTGTTGATCCTGCGTCTAGAACGTTGCGTAATAAGCAAGTATAATTCCGTTACCCTATGAACCGTCACTGGTGGTCACCTGTTGATATGGAACCCTTTCAAAGAGGGCCCCCCGACGGCCCTTACATGAGGGGGCCTGGTCCCTAGGATATCGGGCTAATCGGCGCCCAGTTCTAGGCACCCGCCTCTTGATTTTCAGCTTCCCGTGGCGGGGTGGACCGCGACAGTTCAAGGGTTAAATTAAGCTTTCCATTCTCATACTAGATGAACTTATCACAAATGTTGTTGATAGATTTATGACGTAAGATGCTTTTCAATCACCACTCCTAATTAGGCTTAGCTTATACTTGGTCATCCCCGCCTGCAAGACAAGTAAGCATTATGAGTCAATATAAGAAGCCAACACTCAGTCCTCTTTTCAAAGTCAAATTCTAACACTGTCTATATAAGTACTCAATTGAGTTCTCTTCCCACCCTAGCCTCCTCTAAACCTCCACAGCACTCCACGAGCATAAACATCTTTGCCCAAGTCTACTCACCAACTTCCTTCCCTCCTCCAATAGCACCAGAATGTCCCGCACCCTCCTCAACCCACCCACAATCCACGGCCCCGGCCCATCTTACACCCACATCTCCAGCATCCCCATCTCCCCAACCCACAAACTCGTCACAATCGCCGGCCAAGTCGGCATGGACCCCACCGACTCCATCCCTTCCGACTTCGCCTCGCAAGTGCACCTCGCCTTCGAGAACCTCGGGAAATGTCTCGAGCACGCTGGATGCAGCAGGGACGACGTCACGGGGACGCGGCTCTTTATTGTGGGCAAAGCTGGGGGCGAGAATGGAGGGGAGGAGGAGGGGAAAGCTAGGAAGGACGCTGTGTTGGGGTTTTTTGGCGAGGGCAAGGCGCCCCCGGATGTGTTGATGTATGTGGCGGGGTTGGCGATGCCGGAGTTGATGTTTGAGGTTGAGGCGATGGCTGTTGCGAAGATTTAGGGGTGATGTGGTGGGGAAGGAGGGGGGGGTTGGTGAACAGGGAGTGGATGGGGGAAGGGAAGGGTTGTGGTTGGGAAGTCTTGGTTGGGTAAGTTGATGGAGGGGAGATATGCCAGTTGAAGGGTAGTCTTTGTTGAGAATGGGATGATGCTTTCTTTGGGGCTGTGGAAGATGGCTGATGTGTGAAGAGATTGACGGCTTTTCTTGGAGATGGAACGCTCACAAGGGCTAAGCTACTGGACTTTCATTTCTAATCGCTTTGGTTCCAGCTTAGGGATACGCTGCATGTGCTACAATACTTCATTCGTCGAATAGACCCTTAACAGCTCGCACAGTTTCCATTTCCTCCCCACAAACTCACCCCACATCAACCCTCATCTCCCCTCCTCCAACATCCCCATCCCCATCTGCACCCACACATCTCTCCAACTTCCCCACAATAATCTGTCCCAACACCGAATCATGAACCTCAAACGCAAAATCAGACCCCGGCGAGCCATCCCTCTCAATGGACCTCGCGAGCCCATCCGCAACCAGACTAGCATCACCATAAGTGATAGTCCGGGTAGGTCCAATAGGCCTCTGCCTGACAGCGGTCATAAACCCAACGAAAGGTGGTGAACCTCGCGACTGTATGGCGGCTGGATCGACTGGGAGGATACTTTGAGCATGTTGGTGAAGGGCAGAGGCCCATCGGTCTAGCATTCTAATAGCATCGCGTTTAATGGTGTCACTCCACGGTGGGTGGTCGAGAAGGACGACTCGGATGGTGAAAGCATCGTTTAATGGAATGGAGGTGACGTTCGCGGCTGCTGTAGATTTATCGAAGGCGGAGCAGGTGGGGAGTTGCGATGGCGCAAGTTCGGGTAGTTGGGGAGATGGGAGGGTGAGGGCGGAAATTATGGTGATAAAGGCAAGGAAAGAGGCGGGGAGGAATGGTTGGGGGTACATCTTACTGGTTGTGTGGGTATTCAAGAATATATGCGGGGGAGGCAGAGAGGACTGAATGCGGAGGCGAAGAGGAGGGCGGCTGGCTCGGTGAACACATGTCACTGCTTGTTTTAGAATTGAAGCATGGTTTTCATTATAGCCGATCCGTTGCAGCATCGGCGAAGTCAGACATTCGGCTCCGAGGTGTCACCATATACCAGCAAGAATTTTTTTTTTGGACATTCTCGCATCATTTCAAATACCCATTCCGTTTGCACCATCCTGGTCGCTGTGCCAGAACGACTTCTAGCTCCCCTTTCCGCTATCTCGCTATAGCTGACTCTGATATCAAGACTCCAAGTCATGATTTAGGCTCCATCTTCTCAGCGCATTTCATGCTAGTGCATTCGGGCGTAATAGTTGCGCTTCGCGAATATCAGCCATCAAACTCTCGACTCCAGCGCGACATTCTCGCTGTCCAACAGTCTTTAATTGGGTTCATGATGAAGGCAATGAAAGCACAACTCGTATCGTCCAAGATCGAGAGTAAATTAGAAAGAGTAATGCGTTGTGTCAGGCTTGAAGTAGAGCCGGAGCTATGCCCCTCACAGACACTCCCGAACACAATTCATGTTTTACCCTACACATAAGATTATACACTAGATTCGGACCTTTCTCGCCGCCGGGGAAATATTATCCATTCGCGCGGCTCCTCTTGGCTTTGGCGTACAACGAGATTTGGACTTGGCGCTTGGTCATTGGCGCCGTTGAAGTTGTCTCTGGGATTCTGATCTAGAGTCGCTGCATCTTGCCCTGTCGAAATGCCCCAGTCTTCTTCGTCTTCGCTACCCAGAAGCTCCAGACTCTGGAACGAAGACACCTCGTCCGTATCTTGCGAGCGTCTTTCAGAAAGCTCAGTCTCTGTGTGGTGCGGCTCGACGGCTGAAGGTTGCGACTGCTTCGTGTACTCTAGAATTGGCCGTGGAGGAGATTCGAGCCATTTACTGACCACCTCCAAGGTCTTATGGAGGCGAGAGGGCTTGGTAGCCTTTGCGGCTGATGTCGCGCTTGGTTCAGACACCCCGCTTGCAATACTTTCTGCATAGCTCTGCTCCCCCTTTGGCTGCTTTTCCTCCTTGCGGCTCTGGGCTACTTTCTGTTGGGTCTGCAAGGGCTGGAAGACCTGTTTGCTCCATGATCGTGCCCAAGACTTTGCCACCATAAAGACGTCGATGAGCATAGTCAGTAGTATCTGCGCTAGAAGGAGGACAGCATAAGCCTGTACAAAGAGTGATGTAAGTACGACTCTAAGAGAAAGCTGAAGGTGATTGCCAGGCCATACCGAGCGATGCTGCCATATGTACAGGCAATCTCGGACGAATTTGCTTGGTAGGGTGACAACGAACGAGATACAGAAGGCAATATACCACCATCGACTTTCAGCTGGAAGGCGCTTCTCGTAGTCACTCTTTGTAATCCTACGTTTAGCCGCTTCATCTAGCTCTCTTGACGATGGTTGTGCAAGGTTTCGAAGTCGTCAGATGGTCCATGATGAAATGATCATCTTTCAGCCTTGCATCTTAATCACTCAGCCATACTCGCAGAGCCGCAGCATTCTCGCGCTGCTGCAGCCACTCCGGCTAACCCACAGGATGTGGGGGTGCTGCATGCTCATTGATTGTCAGCGTCCGTTGTGAGCGTGTCACTACGAGATGTGACTATGCAATGATGTACCGCTTTTCTCGCCGCATATCGCGACGAAGACTATCATCTGATTGCATCGCAGATAAAGGATACTGAAGAAGTTGCGTGAGCCAAGGGAATATTGAGACTTCGTCGAACCTTGTCCAGGCGGCCGGAATGATTCCGTCCGCTTGGCATACTTTGGATCATTCAAGTGGTCAACGAAGGCGCCGCAGACATGGCATGCCGTTCGAACAGCATCTGGCGACAGGTTGCAAGTGTGGCCACTTGCGATACATACGTATCGTTGGACGCTGTGAAATAGCATAGAAAGGGAAGGGCGAAGTGTGAGAGCTGCCAGTGCCCTGCGTGAAAGACATGGTACTTCAATTAATTATTTGATAAACGGAGAAAAGATCTCTCAGAGAGAGGTGTTCGTGGCGAGGGAAGTTCACTCCGCGGTGACACCACCTCGAGCTCTCCTCTATAAACCTGCCATTCCCGCGGAATTGTTGGTTGTGGTTCATAAGGTGTTGAAGGGGACGGTAGCTCCTCCTCTGAACTATATGGTATGCTTGGTGCTTCGTGGAGACCGCGACTTCTTTCCACGTAAGGAGCTGAAAGCTCTGGCGGCATTTTCTCGTTCGCTTCCATCTCGAAAGGCGTTTGCTGAATCGTTGGTCGTGGCGGTGAGAAGGATCGCTCCGAGGTGGTGACACTAGCATTTCGCTTGTTGGAGAATGGGATGATGTCTTGTATGAGCTCATCTCCGCGGCGTTTCTGTTTCATTCCTTTCTGGAACCTTTGGAAGGCTTGTCCCATCAGGGTTATGAGAGGCATCAACGACGGCACGTTAGCTATTCACATGAGTACATGCATTAGCTGAATCGCTTGGCTTGCTTGAAGTTTGAGATACTCACCGCAGATGATGGTTACATTCACCTCGATAACCACCCATAATGCGTTCCTCTCTGAGTTGTGATTGTAATTATCTATCTTGAAAAGTTGGACCAGATACGAGAATCGGACGATCGATGTTACGGTAGTGCTAGTGACAGTTTCGGTCAGATTCTGAATCGCTTGATCTCAAAAGACGAGACGTCGGGCCAATGCGACTTACAACGCCCCGAGAAGAAAGGCTCCAGTGAGGAAGACCTTCTGAAGACGAGAGATGTCCAAGTTCCAGGCCCAAGAAACGGGAACACACAACATCACAATGTCTACAAGGATATGTACGGCCGCTGTTGCTGTCATGACAACTGTGCCTTGCAGGGCATGTTGGTACCAAGTATCCGGGTTGCCTGCGTGGAGGCCCACACTAAAGATCGCAGCAAAGAACTAAAAGCATCAACGACCTTGAACCATGCAGTCTTGACAAGCTACTCACAGCCGTAACGCTCCACAAGGTCACGAGGCCTAGGAGCCAGAGCAGCCTGATACGTTTCGGCCTGCTGGTGCCGAACAGCCGCCAATAGAAGGCTAAGATCGAGCCTTTGGTAATCCATAAAGCCAGTACCCACAGCAGATAAGCCGCAAAGTTGCATTTGATCACAGTCAATACCGGAGCCGTGATGACATCAGTGGTCGTCACTGTTGAAAATGCGCGTCAGCGGTTCGAACAAATAGAGAGAGCATCGCGGACCTACACCAATAGGTAGTGCCTGAAGCAGCCAGAGCAGTGGCCTATGAATCATGTATCAGATCCGTATAATACACACTCGAGGGTATCTTCTTTTTGCGCACCGTTGCCGGAACGATCAACCAGTCATCCCACCACAGCCCCGCTTTCGAGACTTTGCGGGCGAGAATCCTCAAGCAGGAAGTCACGAGGCTGATTGCGCCCAGCGCGACGGCCACCTGCTGTATCGTCTTTGGGATTTCGCCCACAGCGTTTTCGTTCTCCTTGCCGGTCATTTAGGCGACGCGTCTCAGCAATCAGCCAAAGGCGCGCATCATCATTGAAGTAGCAATCGAGTAAGACTGAAGAAACGCTTGACTGGGACCCGGGAAGCTATATCATGCTCAAGGCCCGCTCCAGCCCGTCAACGGATTTAAAGAGGAGAGAGTTGATAATTTAAATTGTGGCAGGAGCTGACAATTATTATGGCCAGAAGGGGTAGAGTCTGGTAAGCACTAGAGATGCTTTAGCTTGCCGATCCTTCAGCCCAACTGTCAGGGACTCAGGGGAGGGATTTGAGCTTAGTTTTCTCAAACTTTCTTCAGCTCTAGCCAATGATAGGAGCGATAAGAAGCACTTTTCGACTTAGGATCCTAGTCTTGCTTTAGAGGTGAGCTAAGGCCTAGATTGCTCTGCATCCGCCAACTTGATGTGGACAAGTGTTGCACAGACCAACGCTATCACCGAAATTTTCGGCACTTCGCTGACTCGACTCCCTGCAACTGCACGGCACTTGTGGATGGGGCTTTTGTTTCAGCCACCCCAATACACTACGCCATCAAAAGCTTCGCTATCTACCATCTGCAGACAAAGTCTATTTGTACCAGCCCGATCAGCTACTGGAAAACAGCATGGAGTCCTTAAGGCAATTACCGTCATCATCATCCTCATATAATAAGGTCTTGTACCGAGCGATACAGCATCACAGCCATCTCAGTACCAGTAGACGCAAATATGCGATGTGATAATGACCCGGCTGCTGCGTCAAAAGGGGTCTATGCGGGTTATGATAAAGCTATTTGATCAGACCTAGGCTTTTACGATTGTGCCGCTGGGATGAAATGCAAATACTTTTGCTCATGCGTAGGTGCATCCAAATGACTCTGCTTCTGTAAAACCCCTACACTACAGCCACGGAAGCGTCTTTGGATGACATGCTTCATTTTCGGATAGTTGCCAAACTCCTGCAAGTGACTGGTCTTTGACAGTTCGAAATTGACGAACATTCTGCAAAACGTCAAGAGTTCTTGGCTTTGGTTTCTACAGCCTCCATGGGCAAAGAAAGACTGCCGTCTAAGCAACGCACAAGAACAAATCCTACACCAAGAATGTTGAGATAGGAGTAGAAAGTGGGACAAGAGCTGATCCCTACATGGACACTAATCTGTTGACCCATTCAGTGTATTCACGATGTACATCTATCTAGATTGTCGAAAGAAGGATTGCAAATTCCACATATCTTGCGACCTGTGTCACACGATCAGAAATAATCGTTCAGATGTCACAACCTCTATCGAGATCTATCACACGCGCCAGGAACGCACGCAAGCAAAACCTCAACTAAAACACAGATGTCTACCAACGCCCACCACCTCACGTACACCACGCAGGCGGCGGGTTCAAAAGCGAACAATCCCCCGCATGCAACCTCTCAATAACCCCAATAGTACTCATCTCACTCTTCAACGCATTGGCCATCGCCTGCTGCCCCGCACTAGTAGGATGAAAGACCTTAACCATATTATCCGAAATCATATCGTCCGTCTGGATACCCTCGGGCTTCCTCCCCGTCCCAGCATCCCCGCCTCCTCCAGAGCCCGCAGCCCCAACTTCTCGGTAGAAGAAATCATCACTCGAGTCCTTGGGAAGTCGAGACACTCTGTCCGCGATGATCTTGATGTCAGGGTTATCAGTGGCTGGAGCGGGGTCTTGTCGTATGAATATGCTGCGACGGGCGGTAGGGTTGGGAGAATCTGCTTTCTCGAAGAAGAAGCGGGAGAGTTTGTTGGGGTCGCAGATACGGTGCTGGGCGTAGTAGTCCGTGGAGCCTGGCTTGCCGCTGTTGGGGTTCACGAATTTGACGGCAGTGCTGGCTGCGGCGGCTGAGTCCGCGAGTCGGGTGTTGAGTTTCTCGATGGCGGTGTTAATGCGGAGACGGCGGGGTTTCGTGAGGTCGTAGTCGCTGGCTTTGGAAACTATTCCTACGCTTGCGAAGAGGTTGGGGGGGTCGCAGGTTTCGACGTCGTGGTTGAAGAAGGCCGGATATCCAAGGACGAAGAGTTGTTGGCCGTCTTTTTTGGGCTGGCCGTTGTCTTGCACGTCGATGACTGCTTTGAAGGTTTTCACGAGGTTGTCGCCGAACTCCTTGCTGTTGATCCGTTTCTCTGCTGCTTCCATGGTGGAGTCGCAGCTGCCGAGGTAGGCCCAGCCGTAGATGCAGTTCATGAGGATGTAGGCGAAACCGATGTCGTTGCCGCCGATTGTCATGACTATGGCGTCGGCATTTGCAATGATTTCCGTGCGTTCTACGGACCCTTGGGCTTTAACAAGCTGCGTGTTCAGTACATCGTTCGCCGTGGCACCCGCGCATGCTAATGAGGCTGATCTTGCAGGGTCGTCGTCGAAATCGAGTTCGGGGTCGGCACGGAGCTTGTTGAAATACGAGTCCGTAAAGCGACGGCAATGGTTATCTGGCTCGCGCGTTCCTGCTCCGACGGCTGATGAGTAGGAATCTCCAAGGCACACAAGAGCTCTTCCTGTTGCCCTCTTGTTTGGGTAGCTATTTGCAAGATTGAGCGTTGTGCCCAGTAATAGGTAAGCCAATTTTGTTATCATTGTCCTTGTATTGGTGATTGATATGGAGTGGAGGGCTATTCGACAGGCCTTGGTCTTCTTTGGATCAGCAGAAAAGCTCGATTGATAGCGCAAGTGTTATCGTCTGCCGATGCTGATGAGGTTAAGAGAAGCAGAAGTTTGCTTCTTATACGCAGAGTCAGCAAGCAACAAGCATGCTGAATCGAGGCTGTGGCTTTTCGAGGCCGCCGTGATGCTGAGAATAAATCCAAAACAGTCATCAAATGTTGGAGTATACTTGAGAATGAGGTCTGAAATTCAGGGGGCGTTGACGTCAGATTGAGCCTTTACACTTCCACAAAGCGGCTATACAGGCACACATCTGGATGATTTTGCAGATTTAGAGGTTCGTACCCCTGGCTCAGCCTATAGCATCCATCTCGCTATACGGCACCGGCTCTGTCCGGCACGAGATAGGTATATTTTGACGTTTGTGGAGCAATTTGGGAAGGATCAGCTTGGGTCAGCTTGAGATCCAGGTATTCACTGGAACACTAGCATGCACGGCTCGAACCCATAATTGTATCTGAAACCATCAGTGGCGCCCTCACTTACAAGCAAGACGCCCAACATCCGGCTGTGATTGAAGGAACATGCGACTGCGATCTCCGTTTCAGTCCTATAACATTAAGCAAGCACGCGACAAATAGTCCAGGAGCTGCAAATTAAGGCACGATGGCACGCGATCATCTTCTACGCTCCTGATACGCTGAAACACCACCCTGGGGGCTGTGGTCCACATGCCACATGGTGCGCGAGGCTGTCACTAACCATGGATCATTCCACCGCCCCGCCGCCGGCCGCAAGAGCCCTATTGGGCAATTGAAATTTCGGAATGGCAGGGGCAGAAGCTAAGGATGCGTTTTGAGATATATTGGAACGTCGGTGCACGGAACGTCGGGACCGCCGAATGGCAGCACGTGGCATTTCGGTACCTGGAATCAACGTCAAGTTTCATATTGTACTTGGCGACGGTGGAGAACATAATTCTTCAGACACTCGGGAACTCCATTCTAGACAAATTCCAAATAAAGACTCGGACTGAAAGGCGTCAAGCAATGCTTATCAAGCAGGTGTCGTTATCAGAATTTAATGTAAAGCAGTGGGGCGACTGTCTGGCCAAGTCCTTTTGCTATGGGGTTTTTGAATGTCATAAAGTATCATCCACCCATCAATATCATTCAGTCATTCTTGCACAATTTAGCTTGTTGCTGCAGCACCAACAATGAGTCAAAAGGAATTTCCGCAAAGCCATCTTCGATGCGGACGGACACGTGCAGACGCCACATTTGCTACGCTATGCTCATGCTGTGTGTCCCCGTGGTGGGATGATGTTGCTGCGGACCCCAGGTCTACTCTGGCCCTTGTGGCTTCATAAGCGATTCTTATCCTTAAGCCTGTCATGAATGATGGAAGAGGTGTCATATCGAGGTAAAGAGAGCGGCGTAAGACATTTAACGGGGGGATAAAGAGCTGGAGATCCTTGGTAGGCTTTGATGACAGGTCATCTAGCGATGGCCATTCAATCTCTACCGTCTGCACTATCCGGTAGATCATATGCTGATACGGCGGGGAGGTGTTTATCTTCTCTAAGTGGGTAGTCGCAGACGCCTTATTCGACTCTCTCCTCTCACAATTTGCAGAAGCACATCAGCTAATGCTTATGCAGTGTATCTCATTGCCATCTCTAGCCTGGTACGTGGAAGCCAGCCGATTTCTCGAACTAATCTGCTCCTGTGTACGGGTGCTTGCGTTTACTTTGTTTGTCTCTACATTGCCGACTCGTTCAACATACGATTGATTGTTGTTCTTAAGCAATTTGATAGGCGCGGATCTTTCTCTCTTCAACATTTTTGGAGGAAAAGTTTCCGACTGTTCTCATCATACTATTACAAAGAGTCCACGACCATCGTCGCGCATGATGGCTACTATCGAAAGTGTCGAGCACGGCATCAAAGTCACGAGTGCTATCAATAATGCTCAAGATAGTATGAATTGTACACGTACAGTTGATCATTTCATGGAGCTGCTACGTACTGGCCAGCTCCAGAAAGGCCAACACGATGGTCTAGTTGATCGATTTGTGAATTGGGTCCAGCAGGACCCGATTTGGGATTTGGGAAAGAACATGGCACCCGAGTTTCGTGCGAACAAGGTCTTACAAGAGTACGATAGCCATCCCCCACGACCCTCCATCGATCTTCAATCAATATGTGCATGTGCTAACGATCTGATAGATTCCTAACAGACTTCCCCAACGGCAACATCGAGCGTCTCTACCACGTCCAGGACGTGCTCGACAAGCTACAAGAGCGCATCCACCGCCCCTTGACAGCAGAGCAAATCAAGGAGAGGGAAGAATGGAAGAAGCTCTGTCAGCGATCTGGCGTTACTGTTGTCGGCTCACCGGAGTGGTACGACAAGATCGCAAAAGAACAGGGACACGAGTGGGCAGATCAATTGAAAGCTCGTTCTGCAACGGGAACTCAGGCTCCGGTTGGAGCAAATGATCGTGAAGGTGAGGATTCTTGGGCGGGACTGACTGGCATGGGGATTGTCGTCGGACAGCCTACTACCCTAGGGGAGGCCATCAGGGCTGGAGCTGCGGCGAAGGAGAAGAGTGACTGTGAGAAAGAGGAGAAGAAATAGCCTGGTTCCTAAATGTGACTCTATAATCCGAAGTGTCTGAAACACTCTAGGGGTGCGGAACTCTTGACAGTAATCTTTCAGTTTTTGTTGAATACATATCAATGGATCATCTTCGAAGCATAGCTTTCACCGTTCAAAAATATCTCTGATGTATTACATGACCTCCGATCAGTCCCTTCACCCATGTAACTTGAAAGGTTCAGCTAGATCATGTGCAGCAATCCATCGTGCGAAGCGGCAGCAAGGTTGAGAATGATAGTGGACATGGGACTATTCAGGTATAATCTTTGTCCTACCCGTATTAAGACCTCGGCATCTCAACGGCATTTCATCTCATTCCCCGCAATCTGATCAACAACTTCATGCTCCCGTAGGGATTGGGCCATGACGAAATGCCTCCACGCCGTCGAGACCCTCACAGGTCGCTCAATGACTATCAGCGACCCCTTCAAAATGCGCTTTACCATCCAAACCGGCTCAGATCATCCTCAACATGCCCGTCGACTCCCCATTCCCTCCAATCGACATCCCAAACATTGACATTTGGAGTATTCTCTTCGAAAACTCATCGCGCCCCTACCCCGACAGCAAGCCCATCTATATTGACGCCGATACCTCCCGCACCTATACCTACGCCGACGTAAAAAGCACAGCCGTTGACTTTGGTAAAGGCCTGAAATCCGTTTGGGAATGGCAGAAAGGCGACGTACTCGCGCTCTTCACGCCCAATTGTATAGACACGCCCGCAGTAACATGGGGCACGCACTGGGCGGGCGGAATAGTCTCGCCCGCAAACCCGGGGTACACGGTCGATGAGCTTGCGTTCCAATTGAAGGATGCGGGCGCGAAGGCGCTGGTTACGCAGAAGCCACTGCTGGAGAAAGCGAGGGAGGCATCAAGACGAGCCGGGATTGAAGATGACAGAATCATATTGATCGGGGATCAACGGGATGAAACAGCGCGTTTCAAGCATTTTTCCAATATACGGAATATTGCGGGCACGTCAAGATATCGCAAGACGAAAATCGACCCGCAGAAGGATCTGGCTTTCTTGGTGTATTCGTCTGGTACGACGGGGAGGCCGAAAGGGGTGATGCTTACGCATGCAAATATTGTGGCGAATATACTGCAATTGAGCGTTGGCGAGGGCGCGAATCTGTCGTGGAAAGGAGGGTCCGATGGACAGGGTGATAAGATTCTTGGGTTTCTACCCTTCTTTCATATTTATGGTCAGTATTGTCTGCTTTACCCTTGCCCTACATGGCAATTCTGACAGCGACAAGGCCTCAACTGCCTAGTCCATCAGTGCCTCTATAGTGGATGGACGCTTGTGGTAATGCCCGCCTTCTCAATCGAGAAATTCTGCCACAACATCCAACACTACCGCATCACCTTCGCCTATGTCGTCCCACCCGTCATTCTTCTCTTAGGTAAACACCCGGCAGTTTCCCAGTACGACATCAGCAGTCTCCGCATGATGAACTCTGGCGCCGCTCCTCTGACGGAAGAGCTCGTCCATGCAGTCTATAAGCGCATCAAAGTCCCCATAAAGCAAGGGTACGGGCTAAGCGAGACAAGTCCCACGACACATACGCAGCCGTGGGAGACGTGGGATAAAGCCATCGGATCCGTTGGAACTATGCTGCCGAATCAGACAGCAAAGTTCATGTCGCCAGAAGAAACGGAAGTGCCCGTGGGCGAAACGGGCGAGCTGTGGATCAAAGGTCCCAATATCTTTGTCGGATACCATAACAACCCCGAAGCTACCCGCAATGCCTTGACGTACGACAAGTACTTCAAGACTGGCGATGTTGGGTATCTAGATAAAGACGGCAATTTCTTCATCACAGATCGCGTGAAAGAACTCATAAAATACAAAGGTTTCCAGGTTGCGCCAGCGGAGCTTGAGGGCATGCTACTCGGCCATCCTAAGATCGCGGATGCAGCGGTTATTGGACTCGAAGACAACACGCAAGCGACAGAGCTGCCGAGAGCGTATGTGGTGCTGAAGGAAGGTGATGGCAGCGGTGATAGCACTGGTGAAGAAATTGCAAGCTGGTTGCAGGCGAGAGTGGCGCATCACAAGCGCTTGAGAGGTGGCGTCAGGTTTGTGAATGAGATACCCAAGAGCGCGAGCGGGAAGATTCTACGGAGAGTGCTCAAGGTGAGAGCTATCGAGGAAGAGAAGGCGGAGAACCCGAAAGCGAAGCTGTGAGTGGGCTTGGATGCGTGTGAGCTCCTACTCGGAATGCATACTTTGGGATGCTGGAATTTTGAAAACTGCTGTTCGCTTTACAGTCTACCACGGTCTCGCATGCCTGCATCTATCATCCTTCCCAGCATCAGTGCCTTAAAATCCATGAACGCTTCTCCCATAGACCTTATCAGCCAACATCCTCAACTTCATCGGCATCATATTATCCTTATACTTCTCCTGAATATCACTCTTCTCCATCGCAAATTGGACACACAACTCATCCTCCCCGTCGTCTCCGCCATCAGCCTTGGCCTCCTGTAGGTAGGGATGTGGCTGGTGGAAAGGGGTGGCGGGGGTAAGGCAAGCGGGCAGAGAGCAAACACATTCATGATCAGCATTGACATGCTTCGTCGAAAATTCATCGGGTATAAGATATCCTATGCCATTTCACCTGTTGAAAGAGATGTACGTCTGGTACATTTTGAGCTTGGGGGGCGTTAATCGTTCTGAGCATCCAGGTCAAATGACAAAGGCAACTGTGTTATCTTACCTTCAACTAGTTGCTTAATGATACAGAGATAGCTCTTGCACAGCTCAGAAGCCTCTCGATATCCTTAAGAGGGGACTTTGAACAGTCATATCCTACCGCGTGTTTCCCATGCGACCTGGTATCTCTAGGCCAAAAGACCGACGTGCATGCCTACACGTGTAAGGCGAGCAATAAGTCGGATTGTGCGAATCGGCCTCTTATGGGGACACAGCGACTCAATCGCGTGCAAGACCGGCAAGGTGTTCTCCAATGAGCGCCGGATATAGTCTCCGTCGACGAGATGCAGTCACGCACTATACCGAGAATCAAGCCCTTGAGCCAATGAAAAGATGCTCGCACCATGGAATCAAACCCAATCCTCCACGATGAGTGTGACAGACATACCACAGCGGCTCCTTGTTATCGTCGCGTTGAAGCGGATTCATAGTCCTCGAGGGCGAGTAGCGTAGGAGGCTATCCTCATATGATCAAAGGCAAAGGTCAAGACAAGGACGAGGAATGCCCAGTCATGTGAAAGCCATGCTCGGTCAGCCTCAGCCAGGCCAACATGACTAGGGACGACTTCGCTAGAGTAATGCAGCCATGCGCTAGTCAAATTGCAGTCAAGATACAATTGTCTAGTTCGATATGCCATACAGCGATTCATCCTGGAACGCCAAGTTTATCTTAAACATTCTAAACCTGGGCTTGTGACTTTATAAATCTTGCAATGTCATATCCGCTTCGCCAGTCAAACGTGTTGTGAGCTTTTCGGCACCAGCGAAGACTCATGGCTGTTGCCTGCCAAGGGCATGTCACAGCATGAAACACTGTGATCTAATTTCGGACTTCAAGCGTGGACACGGCACAAAGGCAGCAGGCGAAACGACTCAAAATGTATACGCGCAAACGCAATGGAATGCGGCTGAAGAGGCGTTATACTTACCGGAGCTAGCCTCGATACAAGAATAGCCTTTGATGAAGGTGAATTTACATTGCCATGATATACAGAGTTGGGAGTTGCAACATAAAAAGAAATATGAGAGTGGCTCTGGATAGAACGATCCTTCATCATCCATTCGACAAGGCATATTTGATGACAGAGAGTCAAACATCCTCTACTTAGACTTCTCTCTGGCCACTTAAAGCCTAGAGGCAGAACAACCCTCCCCCGAGGCTTGAAGATTTGTTTCGGCTTCAATCTAATACATTTATAGAATCAAGACTACCGGTCTATCTGGTAATGTTGACGTTTGTGATTCGTCGAAACCCGGCCCCAGTCAACAATCCGAACCCTGGAGGTCTCAGCCTGCAACTTTGCACAGCCTGCACATCTTTAGGACCGGGCCGTATCCGCAGAACGTTTGAAATCCTCCAAACATATTCTCCATGACAGGACCAAGTCAGGCAGTGGCCAAATTTAAGCATGCGCATACAGCGAGACCGGATATGTGCGCATCTTGGGGACTGTAATTTCCCAACTCCGTTTAATCGAACAACCGTTGTATCACGAAAGATGCCATCATCAATGCCTCGTTACTAATTAAAGATATTACGACTGGACAGTCATGGTTCCGACTTACATAAAGGGAACTAATTGCCCGAAGAGAGTTGCAAGACAGACAGCTACATTGGATCTACCTTTTAAGACATTCCAGTCAACAGTCTCTCAATTCCTCCGATAGGATTTGCTTCACAGAATCATCAAGCTAAATATCATCATCCACAGTAACGATGCAATATCAAGCCATCCTTGCAGCCGCCGCTTTTTTCGCCAGTGCCACAGCACTTCCAGCACCAGGGCAAGCCACTTGCCCGGATCCAGCTGGAAAATGTCCTGAACCAGACCCCCGACCGCTTGAAAAAGGTCTGATCGCTAATCCGATATTCTTCGACCCCTCCACAGCGAAGAAGGACGCTACACCGCTTGAGCCTCGCGGGGAACCAATCGGGACCATCGACTTCGAAAACGTCTTCGCTCCATACCCTCCAGGCTTTGACTCCAATACCTGCCATGGCTTTGGCAACCCTATTGGCCCGCCTCTCACCCCCTCGACCAACAAAGGTCCCGATAAAGCCAAGCGAAGCGATCTCGTGAAGCGTGAATACCCTGAATTGTTCCTTGCCGGGATCGGAGAGGCGTGCAGGTGGCACTACCTCCAGAACAACGCAAAGAAACTGGACGCCCACGGCTTCGACAGCAACTCTTTCGCGGTTGAGCAAAACTCGATCCTGGTTCTCACATGGGCATTTGCTGCGGCTGTGAAGTCGATCCATATTATCGCCGACCTAGGGACACACTTTGAATACCGGGCTTCGGTTCGGGTGAAGTCCGATACCACTTTGCTTTCGGCAGGCATTTGGGGGTTCCAATTTCTGGCGGCAGGGAGTTATCATTTGCAGGTGATTTTGGAGGACCAAGCAAAGCAAGCGCTCGGAGGGGGGATTGGCTTTTTCCAGATGAGTAATACAGGACCTCTCGAGATAACGCCAGTCCGCGGGTGAACAAATAACACGATGATTTTGTCTACGTAAGTGCCTGTGCACGTGTGGTCTGTCGTTTGAAGGGGCCAGTTGCACGGAACAAACCTTGCGATATCAATGTATAAGTAGTTGTCTGGGAATTCATAGCGCTAGCTAAGAGGATATCGTCTATTCAGTCTTCTTCAAATTTTCTATATTCCCAGAATCGTGTCGTTCGCGGCAAATGCAACGATAGTCAAGCGGTCCGTCAGCACATCAAGTCACAACTAGCTAAGCTAAGCAAGACCACACAAACGCTTTTAACATATACTGCATCCACTCTGCCCAATCTGTGATGCCGACAGCTGCGTCGCAAATGCCTTCAACATTCTGCCAAACCATAAGATCGGATTTAGACTTTTGAAGGGACAATGGATCAAAGGAACTCCCATCTATATCGAGGTAGACCACCTCCCATGTTGTTGCAAGAGAAGGAGATGCAACGAAGATTAGAGTACCTAGACTCATCTTTCCTACAAGAGGTTTCGGCGGTGGCTCCGGCACAGGGAAATGCAAACTTTGACCTAGTGACCATATGGGAAGAGTCTGCGCTGAGCGAGGCAACTACTACTATCCAGCATTGCCCTGAGCCAGTTGAGGATGTTGGCAGACAAGGTCTACGGGAGGAGTGCTTATGGGACTTGAGGCGCTGATGCTGTGAAGACTTCACTGTGAATCGCAATTATCAACGATCAATATCGATCTTAAAGTCAGTAGACAACGTAAACTCATGACATCTCCCTATGCAGGCCATCTAGTCGAGTGGAATATTCAGAGTCAAGCCTGCATCTATAAGCAACCCAATGCCAGTGATGTAGTTCGCATCGGGGCTACACAAGAACTTGATTGCCCCACAGACCTCATCCAACTCAGCCGGTCGACCAAGTGGGCTCACAGCAGCAACTATCTTCGCCAATCTGGGGTTCTTCCTGCATTCATCTTCGAAGAGCGGCGTGCGGACCCAGGTTGAACATACAGCGTTCACCCTGATGCCTCTTCGTTGACAGTCAATGGCTGTGGACCGTGAGTCAAAGAGGTTTAAATACAGGTGCATTCACCTACCTGCACTTTTCGTGATACCCATGACCGCATGTTTCGAAGTGACATAAGCCAGCTTTCCCGGCAACGGCACGAATGAATTGGCAGACGCGATGTTGACTATGCAGCCACGTCCAATGTCTCTTTGCCCCGTCTTTGTCTCGATGGTGCGAGGCGCTTGGGTTAGCATGGCTTTTGTCACTGCTCGGTTGAAGCTCATGGTGCCTTTGGCATTGACGTTCATGACATTTTCATAATCATCAAGACTGCTTGCCTCTATAGATTCGTATGAAGCATTGTCGATCTAGACTTAAGATCAGTACGGACATGGACACCAGATGCCGAACTTACGCCAGCTGAGTTGATCGCGTAGTCGATGCGGCCAAATTCCTTGACCGCAGTATCCACCATTGATCCGACAGAATGTTCGTCCGTGATATCAACCTTGATGACGAGGGCGCGAAATCGCGCATTTATGGCGACCTTCCTGCTTTGTTCGGCTGCTTCTGCTGCCGTGGTCTCATTGATGTCAGCTATCACCAGCCCAATGACCCCTGCCTCCGCAAAGGTGATAGCGCAACCAGCGCCAATTCCTCCGCCACCCTACATATGGATCAGTCTAACAGCTGTGCTTGCTGTATTCGCAACTCAACGAGACACTCACACCGGATATGACTGCGATACCATCAAGTTGAGCCATGGTTGCGGACTTGGTATGTTACGGAGTCCAAGAAAATGAAGGGTCAGAGACTCGCAGTAAGGGGATTGTTGATGTTAGACAGTCAGCGCTAGAGCCTTCAGAAGCGCATGTGACGATAGAGATCTTCTGGAGCTTGGCTTACTCAGCGTGAATGTAACGTTTCCGTAATAGTCAACATGGAGCGACAGATTTGCTTTCTAGAAGAAACATTGCTCTAGCTTTATCTGAACGCTAAAGTTGAGCTTAAAATTCCCGAGTGTGTGGGTTTTGAGGGTTCTATTTTACACGGATCGTGACCTGCTGATCTAGGCCGCTTTGTGTGTTCACCAAAGTCCAATGATCAATCTGTGGCACTGTGGCTCTCGAATTAAGATTGCCATTGTTGTATGCGTTTCTATGGCTTTTCACTTTGTGCGGGACAAAGACATTGTTTCAGTTCGTCCGTTGTTGGGTGCAACCAATGACTGGTAACAATGAGTTTCAACTCACGCATATATACTCCTCCAATCTCGTTACTAGCAGGCACTCGTCCCTCTTAACTTCGCAACATCCTTTACCACCCATTCAATCACTACAAACTTCAGCAAAATGTCCGCTCAACCCACTGCCACCGAATGTTCAATCTGCAGCGAGAAGTATGACACTGGTTCAGACCCGGAAGTGGCGGTTACTCTGACCTGTGGACACACATTTGGCTCCATGTGTATTGCTAAATGGCTGCATGTACCGGGACGCACAAACAAATGTCCAATCTGTCGTGCACAGCTATTCAGTCAAACATCTGAGATGCCAGAGCCACAAGCGCTAGATGACTTCCTGGAGCAGACTCTCAACGCGCGTGCTCGCTCGGATGAAAATTTTGTTGATCGGATGGCGGCCCAGGCTAACAACGGTAGACCCAATCTCATCATCAATAGATATACCGGCCAGGTAATCGAATTGCCTCTTGTTGATCTTATACCTGGAACGCAGCCTGTAATCTTCGATTTCGATCCTCATGCGGTACGTGGCGAGGAATCAGGCAGTAACTTGGCAACCGAGGAGGAGTTTCAGGGTATCATGGAGCAATTAAGGCGGACAAGATTCTCAATGCAACAAGTTGTTGGCGAAAACAATACCTTTTCTCTGGCTTTGCCAGTACCAGGTCCTGGACCCAGTGAGGAATCTAATCATGCGAGGAACAACACATCCACGACAGACACAGATCGTCAGGCGATTCTTGACCAGGTGATGGGGCCAACCTTCTCTCCCGGCCCAATCAATGATGAGACTAACACCGGTAGGACAATCTAAGCTCCTCGAGGAGCTATTGAACACTGGCCAAACACCGCTGACTCGGAAAGTGATTGGTTGATATCAAAACAGCACATGAGCCTGAGCGAGAGAAGAGACACTCACAGCATACCATTGCAACACCATTAATCATACCCCTAATTTCGAGCTGTCATTCGCGCGCCTTTGGGAAGGAATTCAGGGAATGAGGTTTGACTTGAGGAAATATGAAGATTGTTAGCAATACATCACATTTTGGTCATGTCAGTCTATTGCCATGTGCCTGCATTGAAATAACCTTTGAAATCTCACATTACCGGCGCATTGTCCTTCTCCCCCGTCTTTCACTAAAGCTAGCATAGCCAAATCGTTTCATCTTGTTTCGCTGCAGCCGTCGTAGTTACTCGACAGTGAGTGAAGCTTTACTAAGATCAATGGTGCCTTAAGATGTGTACAGTTCACGATGATGTAAAGCTCATATTTCGCCTGTTGCAGTCGCGTTTTACGCAACGCTGTCACAAAGTCATTTTATTCATTCCTGTGACGAAGTGGTAGACCACCGATTGCCAGCATTTCACGATCTTCACCTATGTCTAAAGTCTGAATCCGCTTGAACTCGTTGATCTCGACAGCAATGTCATACAGCATCATGTCAAAACCGAGCTGGAACTCCACCAACTATGACTATCGTCCGATGTGATGTTGTAGCATTGAGCTTTCAGCGCGAAGCACCTCCCCGTACAACCGAATCTAGCAACACCCAGATCCAGAGTTGAGAACAACAGGTGCGCCATTATCAGGCGCTTATTAGACGTGTCCAAGGCAATGTTTTGGATGTCTCTTTAAAGGTTGTGAACTTTGAGGGTGCACAACGGTAGGAAAAGGGGCGGCTGCTTAATAAGCACGCCCCGGAGAAAGAGTTTCTCCGTCGCGGAGATAAGAAGTTGGTAGTATCAACGCCGAAGATGAAGCTCGCAACGCGTTCAAGCTGCCTGCGTAACATTACAAGAGATAGAAGGTCCAGATCGGCCATTCTAGTACCGTCACAGTGTACTTTTGATTCCACAAATCTACTTCAAGATGGTTCAACAAACAGGCATGCTCGGCGAAGGTCAGCTCAAGCCCCCAATTAAAATCTCCAGATCGATGTACTCACAGCTCTTGCAGATGGGATTCATATAGATATGCAAAGATTAAAGTCTGGAGAAGTAAAGTGAGCAGCCTCCACACCGACTCAAACTCTTTCCCTTGCGCTTCTTCCACGAGTAGGCAGCTAATCCAGCCAAATAGTCTCGGAACCTCGATGTACGGGCCTCTCCTTCTCAATCATCTCAACTCTCTCACAAGCCCTACTTACCCTCCTTAGCATGGCAATCACCTTCCGCGACGGCGTAATCCTCGGCGCTGATTCGCGCACGACCACAGGCGCCTATATTGCCAATCGAGTAACAGACAAGTTGACCCAGGTGCACGACACGATCTGGTGCTGTCGGTCAGGTAGCGCGGCGGATACACAAGCGGTGGCGGATATCGTACAGTATCATTTGGAGATGTACGGGATACAACACGGCGATAATGACGGAGTGGGTGGGCCCACGACGCAGACAGCGGCGGCGCTATTCCAGGAGCTGTGTTATGATAATAAGGATCAATTGAGGTACGCATGAGCTATCTCAAACATGGTGGCGCGGGGTCAGCAAAGAAGAATCTGCTAATGCGACGATCGGGATACAGCGCAGGCATGATCATAGCAGGATGGGACGCCCGAAACGGCGGCAACGTCTACAGCATACCACTCGGCGGCAGTCTACACAAGCAATCTTACGCGATTGGTGGGTCAGGAAGCACATACATTTACGGCTACTGTGACGCGAATTGGAAGGAGGATATGACCGAGGATGAAGGGGTGGAGTTTGTGAAAGGTTCTCTCAAAGAGGCGGTGAGGTGGGACGGCAGCTCAGGCGGAGTGATCAGAATGGTGGTGCTGACGAGGAAGGGCGCAGAGAGGCACTTATACTTGCCTGATCAGGGATACAAAGGGCCAGGCAGGGGGAAGTGATGATGGAGTGCGCACGTAGAAATGCATTGAGCAATGGTTTTCAAGACTTGCGTAGACCTTCTACATAATCACGGTGTCCCATTACTCATGCAATCAGCTTAAAGTAATCGTATCCTACATATCTGACGACACTTCGTAGGCTGAGTCATCAAAATTGATGTTGAGGGTTCGCCACTTCCACTTTCAACACCACACTTTCATTTGTACGCGTTCTCACATTCTGCTTTTACACAGTTCACAGAGGCTGCTTTTTTGAAGCCTCCTTTCCTTTTGCGATTCACAGAGAGATCGCGAGTACCCGCGCCTTGAAAGCTCTACCTCCAACTCTTTGTTAAACGATCCACCCCCGCTGTAGGTTCACAGACGCCCAAACCTATCGGAATCCCATGTCCACCGTCCAGCCCACTGCCCAGTCAACAGCGCCGACTGGCCCCCGCAATCAACAAGGGTGGCGGGGCAGAGGGCGACAAAGAGCAAGAGGTGGACAAGGTCCACGAAACCAACCTGACGTACCGCTACAGAGCGATGTACATGCCGACAGCGTGCCGACAGCACTACGACCTCCGCAATTGCGCCCTGCAGCATCTACTGAGCCGTCCAGCGCTGAGGCCTCAGCCACAGAGTTTGATGGAGGAAGTGTAAGAGGACAAAGCCAAGGTCCGCGGGGAAGAAGAGGCAAGGGAAGAGGCAGAGGAGTGACAAACAATGGCCATGATGGTCAGACACGAACATTCGGTAGAGGACTGAATCACAACGTGGCTCACAGTGGCCGGGCAAGACCATTTGGGACCAACTTGAATGGGGACGATATCCAGCAGGGTCATGCAGCGTCGCCATTATCTGGGCTGCAAGCCGACGCGCCAGAATTCGTCCCTGGGAAAGTTCACCATACTCGGCCACCGAATAAAGAGGGAAGTGTAGGCAAAGCGCAGGCAACACCAGCAGTTACAAGACGACGAAAGATCTCGATTGGCAAATCCCAAGCCCAGGATATTGCAACGAGGACACACGAGGACATAGCGAATGGAGTCTATGAGTGTCCAATATGCACAAGCGAAGTTACACCGAGGTCAAGGATATGGTCCTGCAAGACTTGTTGGACTGTCTTCCATCTGACCTGCGTCAGAAAATGGTCTACGAATGAGGGTTCCACTCAAGCCCAGCAGCGCAATGCGGATGGTGAAGTCGCACAGCCTAGACAATGGCGCTGTCCAGGATGCAACCTGCCAAAAGATACGATTCCATCAAATTATGCCTGCTGGTGCGGAAAGGAGTCTGACCCACGACCAATACCTGGAGTTCCACCACATTCATGCGGCCAGACTTGCACTAAGCCGAGGATCCTGCCACGGAAATGCGATCATCCTTGTGAACTGACTTGTCATGCTGGGCCTTGTCCACCATGCAAGCATGTGCTGCACAATATCAATTGCCATTGCGGAAAGCGGGCGATGACCCGAAAGTGTATTGAAGGAGAGATCTGGACTTGTGAAGAGATCTGCAACGACGTAATGCCGTGTGGCAACCATCGCTGTTCTAAGGTGTGCCATGAAGGTAGTTGTGGGCAATGCACAGAGCCCATGGCATGTCGATGCTATTGCGGCAAGAATGAGAATGTTCTACCCTGCTCCGAGCGCGACGAGGAGAAGCAAAGCTATTTGACCTCGTCTGATATGGATCGCTCGAGTGTCGAAGCTGAGGCTTGGATCGGAAGCTTTAATTGCCACGAGCGATGTCATCGACCATTTGATTGCGGGAAACATCACTGCGAGAAGAAGTGCCATCCTCAGGAAGCTAAGCCAGCTCATTGTCCCCTCTCAGCAGACGTAATCTCACACTGCTCTTGCGGAAAGACGAGGGTTCAGGATTTACTGCCACAACCACGGACGAGTTGTACCGATTCCATCCCGAGCTGCAATAAGCAGTGCGGAAAACAAAGGTCTTGTGGCCATCTGTGTCCAGATTACTGCCATGCTAGAGCTTGTAAACCATGCTCAGCTGCTATTGAAGTTTCTTGCCGTTGCGGTCGGACCAAACATAAGGCCATCTGCCACCAAGCCTCCGAGGACCCCCCACAATGTACGAGGACGTGTAAAGCGATGCTCAACTGCGGAAGACACGAATGTGGTGAGCGATGCTGTCCAGGCGAGCGTAAAGCAGCAGGTCGGCAGGCTACCAGGAAGAAGCTGAGATCACTGAATGCCTTTCAAATGATGGAAGATGGCATTGAAGCAGAGCATATTTGTACAAGGCCCTGTGGTCGACTGCTGAAATGCGGCGGCCATGCCTGCCCTGAACTTTGCCATAGAGGGCCTTGTGGCAGTTGCCGGGAAGCCATCTTTGATGAGCTTAGCTGCCACTGTGGAAAAACAGTGTTGCAGCCTCCGCTGCCTTGCGGTACATCTCCCCCTCCTTGCCGATTCGACTGCGAGAGGCCAAAGCACTGCATCCATCCTCGTGTGCCACATAACTGCCACGGTGACAATGAGAAATGTCCGAAATGCCCGTTCTTGAGCCAGAAGCCGTGCCTTTGTGGCAAGAAGGTGCTCAAGAACCAGCCATGTTTTGCCACTGAGGTCCGATGCGGTGAGATTTGTGGAGCCAAGTTGAGATGTGGTGCGCACACTTGCCGCAAGCAATGCCATCGCCCTGGTCAATGTGAAGATGCCGGGACAAAGTGCCAACAGCAGTGTGGCAAGACGAAGAAGGCTTGTGATCATCCTTGTGATGATCTGTGTCATGCACCTTCGTCTTGTAAGGAGGAAAAGTCCTGTCAGCACAAGATGATTGTTACCTGTGAATGTCAAAATCTAAAGCAGGAAGTCAAGTGCAACGCCTCCAAGTCCAGTGATGGCAACAGCAAGAAGAATCTGCCATGCGACGACGAGTGTGCCAAACTCGCTAGAAACCACCGCCTTGCTGACGCCCTCAATATCGACCCTGAGACACACACTAATGATCATGTACCCTACTCTAGCGAAACGATGAAGCTATATCGTGACAACCTCAAGTGGGCACAGACACAAGAGCGAGAAATGCGCATCTTTGCCGCAGATGAAGAAGAGAAACGCCTTCGCTTCAAACCCGCACCACCTCATCAGCGAGCCTTCCTCCATTCGCTAGCTGAGGATTTCGGCTTTGACAGCGAAAGCATTGATCCGGAACCGCACCGGCACGTCTTGATCTTCAAAACTCCACGCTTCGTCAAGGCACCCATGAAGACGCTTGCCCAATGCTTTCGCATTCGAATGTCTCAAGCACCTGCGGCTCCCACAGAAGAGCCTGTCAGACGCACTGAGCCCTTTAACGGCTTCTTGCTTCTTCAACCTCGCTTCGCCCTTACGGCCGAGGAACTCCGTGCCGACTTTCTCTCCGCGTTTCAGTCTACGCCAGGTCTTGCTTACGACATCTCGTTCGGTGCTGATGAGCAGGTGCTAATCAAAGCACGGCCAGCTTCCGCGTCCACAGCTATCTCCGCTACTGCGGTCGAAGCCTCAATCAAAGCGCTCAAGCCCATCTTATCTTCCATCACAGCATCCAAACATCTCGCTCACTCGAGTTACCTCTGCACGCTCGATGGCTCGATGAATATTATCAGAAGGGAAAGCGATAGCAAAGTGGGCAGTGATGGGTGGAGCCGGGTTGCTGCTAAGGGGGCAGCGCCCAAGACACTCATCCCGAAGCAAGCCGTAGGCCAGAAAAGCGGATTCACGGTCCTGGGAAGCAGAATTAGGGGGAGGAGGATGAAGGAGAAGGAGCTTCAAAAGGAGGATGTTGTGGATGATTGGGAGGAAGAAGTTGAGAAAGCGGAGAAGGAATTGGAGACAGTTTATGAGTCGCAAAGCAGACAAGCTGACGTGTCCATGAACGCTGAGCTTGAAGCTGAGCATCAAGATCTTCCCAATAATGAATAGCGAGCTAGTAGTCATGGCAAGAAGATTTTCGTACGCATGCTTAACGCTGGTTCTTTTCCCAACACAGAGCCGCGAGACATCAATGTTCCGATAGGAGTCGCTCAAGGTGCTGCAGCAATCTAAAGGATCAAGAGAGCTTGAACGAGGCACCTCACGTATACTTGTGTCAACCTCCGAGGACGAAGGAGGGTCAATAGAGACGCAATGGAAGGACAGTTGAAGAAATTGAGTATCAGAGTCTCCGAAGGCGCGACACGAGTGGCAGATCGAGCTTCTAAATAGCTTCATGCTAGACATTGTTGCCTCACCGATACTACATGTCAAAAGTAAAGACCTTGTGCTGTAATGTATAACATATGAGAAGACTGCTTCCCGTGTAATATATTTTTCTCAGTAATCAAGCCAAGAGGCTTATCCACTACCAGGTAGTGTTCATTACTACGTGAACGCGAGTTGTCGTAAATATGTCCACCTTCACTTTCTACCCTTGACTCTGTCATCTTGAGACCTCAGATTATTCGCGCATGAATACGCACTTCAAGGCATGCCCTTGTCGTTGAAAGCTTGATGATGCCCGGGCATGGGGATCGCTAGATATTACAGTAAGTATGATCTTGTCAGCCATCGGCATCGCAAGCGTGGATGTGATGACTCGCTACGCGTTGAGTATATACGTGTTGATTTCCCCGTGGAGAGAATGTATTGCTCACGAAGACTCGACAGATAGCTCGTGGGAACAGGATCATGTAATATGACGTCGATCGTCACGCCTACTAGCGATCCTACCTCGTTCTTGATGTTCAGCCTTGCCGAAACTTGCAATCAAACTTACTACCCGAGTCTTTGTAACCAAGTTCCATATTTGGCACTCCGATCATGCGCCTGCTTCATACGTCCGACATTTCTCTGCATGAGTTCAACGACAATGAGGTGCCTCCATACGCAATCCTCTCGCATACGTGGGAGAAGGACGAAGTGACCTACCATGATTTCCTCCAAGGCAAACGTAATGACAAGATACTTAGATGCTGTACTCTCGCCGCGTCCGAGTCTTGGAAATACGTCTGGATTGATACTTGTTGTATTGACAAATCCAGTAGTGCAGAGCTCTCTGAGGCAATTAATTCGATGTATCGCTGGTATGAACAGGCCGAGGTATGCTACGCGTATCTTGTGGATATTTCTTTCGAATCGGGGTTTGACGACATTGACAAACATTTCTCGAAGAGTAGGTGGTTTACTCGAGGTAAGTCTGGCTATTGGGGAGGGCTTTTGGAGCTGATTTTATCATTCAAGGCTGGACGCTGCAGGAGCTACTTGCGCCGAGACGCCTCATCTTTGTTGACGCTGATTGGTATAAGATCGGCAGCAAACAGAGTGCAGAGCAGGCCGTTTCGGAAGCCACACAAATAAATGCGTCTCATTTGAGATTTCCAATGTGTGCTAGTGCGGCAGCGAAGATGTCGTGGATGTCTCGGCGCAAAACTACGAGAACCGAAGACATGGCATACTGTCTTTTGGGTCTTTTCAAGATCAGCATGCCTTTGCTGTATGGCGAAGGAGAGAAGGCTTTCATGAGATTACAGGAAGAGATCATCAAGAACTCTGATGATCAATCAATATTTGCGTGGACTGAGCCTAAGCTAAAGTATAGCGGGATGCTTGCACCTCGCCCATCCGCATTCGCTCATTCCGGTGACATTGTAATTCAGGACCTCTTTCCTGCAGCGCATCCAAAGCCTTACAGGATGACCAACAAAGGCCTCGAAATAACCTTGACCATATTCGACGAACACAGCTACCATGAAAAGGATGGATGTTGGCGTTTTGAAGTACCCCTCAAATGTAGAAGATCCATTGAGAGACATCGATTTGTGTTCATTACCCTTGAGCAGATCTTTGGGGGAAAGACTAGAAGAATCAATTGCTCCGATATCAACACGTTGACGATTCCAAGGCGTAAACCGCAAGCACCCAAAAAGCACCCAAAATCACATCAGCATGAGAAGACGTTCTTTGTCTCATCTGAAACCCAGGATATTTGGTCTACACCGGTGCCATTCATGTGTTGGGTGGGCGTCGAAATAAAGCTATCGCCAGATGCAATGCGCTGGTTCCCATATCTCGTTGACGTCTCAAATGCTCAATGTTGGGACTACTTTGACGGAACCGTGATTGTCGACAAATCACAAGATCCCAGCAACACGGGGCAAGGCGTTCTTCAACATTCCCACAGGCTCAGTCTCTCGGAGAACACATTAAAATGCAGAACATCGCCCAAAACATTCAAAGTGCCCACAATGGAAGAATTAGCGCTGATCATGATAGATAGGGGAGATCGGGGGCTTTTAGTCTCCTGGAAGCATTGTCATGATAAATTTTATCAATCCGAGCCTATCAAAATCAGAAAAATACTTGGGGGATCGAGTTTCTTTCAAATTGCCTGCAAGCATTACTTTTCACCAGAGACTATCGAGCTTAGTCTTCAGGGAATAGATCACTGGACAGAAGTGCTGAATTCGAGCACACTCACTTTTCTAAACATATCCCTGAGACACGCAATTGTTGAGGCGCCACGAGTTCAATCCGTGATCGTTGATATCGATGTTTGTCAACTAGGGAACAAGGCAGAACCTGGACTCAACAACTCAATGCTCACACATGCATGAATGTTTATATCAATGTCCTTTTTCACGAGATGTTAAGACAAAAGCTAGACTTCAACGTCTAGAGAACGTTCTTAAGATAAGATGATGATCACTATATGGACTCTTTGAGGAGGAGCCTGATTACTTTCAGCTCATTGTAGCCTGTCCAAAATTCCTTCGGCGCTAGTGAAATCCATCTCAAATCAACCTTGAGTACGCTAGAGTATAATCCCGAGTGTACTTTATCATGTTTCTGTGGAGCGTCTCTCTTTGGAGGTAGTCTTTTGCTATTTGTCGAGCCAAGTGGAGTATAAACGACATAGTTCGTACGATTAGCAAATTAGCTTTGTTACATCGGTTTCATTGACGTATATATCCGGTGGCGATTTGTCTTCTGAATTGTTCCCCCTTCAACTGCAACGGACCTTCAACGGTGAGGGGAGGTGTCACCGTGGAGAGTCCGGAATCTCATGAGCCTAACTTTCGCCATCAAGTAGGATCCTCCTGAGGATGTTCTTCTGAAAATCTTCGGCAGTACTCGGAAGTCGTTGGAATGGTTCCTTATGTGACCCAAAACATCGAAGTAGGTCTGTCTCAGCTCATCCACGACAGAATTGAGCCAAAAGTAGGTGCAATTTTTCGGTTTCAGCAGCTCACTTGCTGGAGGTTTTTTCGACTTGAGTGCCTAGATAGACCTCCTCCACCAATCTCGTCGCTACTGTTTATTGAAAACCAGATCCGTGTTAGACTGCGTCAATGATGAGATCAGAGACCTAGCCTCAGCATTTGCATATTCATCTAGTGCATTCAGAACTTTTGCATTCCTGCCTGCCTCTGCATCTGAATATGCATTACGCAAAACTGTCCACATCTGGATGGCTTCTACCAGCAACTTCAAAGGCGTCTCTCGGTCCGGACTAGATCCTGGTACATATGCCAACGAATTCCCAGCCGCGGCATAATCATGCCAGGTGTCATTCTTGTGAGAACACGCATAGTCACAAATCGGTCGAAGGTGGATGTAGGAATAAGTGAACATTAGCTCAGCCGCTTCTATTTTCATGTGAATGGAGTTGAGATGCTGTTACAGTCGATTTCGATGAGCAACGCTTTTTATCACCGAATTTCGGGAGGCGATGGTGCCGTCATGGGTCTAGACTTTTGTGTTCTAACCGACTGGTCGTTTGATGGCTTTTTCGTCCTCGTTTTGGATGAAGTTTTAATGGTACAGATAGTCTTGATCTACTTCTGGGGACATAGACCCATTCTTTGCTAGGATAGGCTGCTTTGGTATCAGCTGTGAGGAATACCTCGAGATACTGCTCTCATCAGTTAGATATGCTGATTCTAGTTGCAAGAGTACTGTGGGCATCGCAGTTGGAAGGCTATTGAGAGGAATTGAGAATCGCAAAGACAGTTTAAATGGAGGATGTGGCTTTCAATAATGTTAATTTGCATTGACAGTAAGAGTCAAAAGAAGAAGAAATGATAAGAGCTACGAATACGCGACCACCCGCCGTTCAGACAAAACATTGCAAACCTCAAAAAGCAAGAAAAAGCAAGCATACAAGCTAGATAGTCGTAACCGGGAGCCACTGTGCCATCTCCAATCCACTCTCTACTGATGGGACCACACTGCACCCATACGGATTATGTTCCCACTGGCATACGCGCCATAGAAGCCTGCCAACTCCCAGTCCTTTATCGGAGCTTCCTCAACCAAATTCTGATCCGCAGCGATAGTATCGAAGTCCTGGTTGACCTTCCAAACGCTGCCGTTGACAGTCGTAAGTTTGACGCCGCAGACGCGTGAGGTGTCCTTGCCCTCGAGTTTACGCGCCTTGAACTCGACTTTGACGACCTTGTCGTTGGAAAGATCGAGGGCTGGGGTTGGGGCTGCCGGTTGGGTCGCAGGGCCTCCTCTTGGGTTCGGGGCCACTGACTCGTATCGCTTGTCCTTGTAAGTGGATGTTAGGCTGCGGATAGCGTCTTCTGCGACGGCGAAGCTGGCTTCGAGCTTGACAAGCTTGTTTAGAGGGACGGCTTCGCCGATGTTGGTGAAGGTGTCTAACCACTGACTCCTCGTCGAGTTTGCGTATAGAAGTTCGTCGCCGGTCCAGCTGCCTAGTTTGATGTCTTTCGCGTAGTCTAGGTATTTGGTGAATTTCGCCTCATCGTCTACGACTGCTGGTCGTCGACCGTTGTAAAGGCCTGGTCCGACACGGAACTTCAGCCCGGTCGTGACACTTCCGGAAGGGTTCGCTTTCTTGAAGTCGCTGATGATGTTGTTGATGGAGCTCACGATGTTGTCGGGGATGCTGCATTGGGCACGGAAGAACTTAGTCAAGGTTCCTGTCAAGTGCGAGGGAAATGCACCGAGACTTACGTTTCACCTTTCACCTGCTTCCAAATCTTCTCCTCCCCAGGAACTTGGACGTCTTTATCCTGGTCGTAGAATCCAAGGTACAGCAACTCATATTTGCCAAGAGTGCTCTCGTTATAGGGAACCAATTCGGTCTCGCCGTTGATGGTTCGATTGAAGGTGTAGGACATCTGAGTGGATGCGTTGGGAGTCGCAGGTGGCCACTCCCAATTATCGTCCAGCTGCTGAGGCTTGTATGGATAAAATTCATTATAGCCTAACAGGGCGTTTCGTTTGCAGAAATGACGGTAGCGAACGACAGGATGGATCGTTTCATTGGAATTCTTGAGAAGTTTTCCCGTGAATTCCACCGCATCGTGGTTTGCGTCTAAGGTCCATTGAGGCTCCCGATACAGGCCAATTGTCCGATCCCAGCTGGCAATGTTGCCACACTTCACTAGCTTTTCGACAGCAGGAGTATCGTACCACGCATTCTTGAGTCGGCCTACCAACAGTGAGCATTAGCTCGACTGTAGGTCTCGGAAGTAAGTTCGACATACCTTCACCCCATTGCCTGGGACTGAGCTCCTTTTTGTATGGGTTGTTCTGATCATAGTCGTACGGCAAGTATGGTGCAATGGTCTTGGTGTAATCCTTATATTTAAGGAACTCACTATAGAGATACGTCTGATCAAACTTGACGCCAAGCTTCTCAAACCTGGACATCATCCAGGCGAGGGTGATGTCAGACAGCTGTTGATCATCCCAAGAGCCGCCAATGTTCGAATGGTCGCCTGCCATCCAGCACTGCTCGAAGTTTTCAAGATCGCGAGGTGTCTTACTTGCCCACGGAGTGCAGTTGAAAAACCACCTTTTCTCATCCAATGCCATTATGTGAAAACCATTCTCTATGTGGTCGCCAATATCAACATCATGGAAACGCCACTTCACACTCTTCAAACTGGAATCCAGCGCGCCTGGTTCTGATCAGTCCACAGGTCGCAAGATAAGTGATAATCCTCTCTTGTGAATCTTACCTACAGTATCCCACACGCCTACTGCTTTGATCGGGATCCTCACCGGATTGTCGGTCTTGGCGGTACCTGGTACATATTGAAGTGTTGTACCTTCCTAGGGTAGTGAGTCAGTCAGCTTTTGCCCTCCTATGATCACTAAAGCAAGTGAAGCATCTTACCTCCTCGGAGACAGGGCATGGCGGTCTAGTCT
Organism: Bacidia rubella; assembly: GCA_032158265.1. Classification (NCBI taxonomy): domain Eukaryota; kingdom Fungi; phylum Ascomycota; class Lecanoromycetes; order Lecanorales; family Ramalinaceae; genus Bacidia; species Bacidia rubella. The sequence goes on along the minus strand of JAVTIF010000023.1, from coordinate 126,468 downwards.
TGTCATCGTAGTCGTAGTAGAAACGATAGTAATGAAGAACTTCGAAGAAAAGATTTAGGCCTTTCTTTGTGAGTATCCCACATCTGCCGATCAAGCCTGCAATGCTACGAGCAGTGAAAGCACCACGAGAAAATCCCGTGATATAAATCTCGTCACCCCACTCATAATTGTTGCAAATGAAGCCATAAGCCGTGCGTACGTTGGACGTGACACCTACGCCATAAGCACCTTGAGTAAGAGCGGCTACCGCGCCGGTTCCGAGCTCCGCATCTCCCCCAACACCAGTCTGGTAGTACACGATTTGCTCGAAGTCGACGTCCACATCTTCTGTCAATGTTGCACGGCCAATCCGAGCGCAGTTGGAGACCGGGGGGGACGTTTCAAAGTTGCCGACCTTTCTGGGTGTGGCCGAAAATTCTGCCTACGGAAATGAGAAAGGCTGCGCTCAACATAGCCGAATGATCGGGCATACCTGCCCCGTTCCTATTGGCATAGTCAGCTAAGGAAAAACATCAATGAAGCAAAATCAACATACCGTCACAATTGACGAATAGTCTCTTCTTGCGTCTCGTGCTGCCTTCATTGGGCGCCATGCTGACGCACTAGGTATGTTCGGCTACTCTTGACAATGGTTGGATCCTAGGCAGGATTTGCCTTACTTGGGTTTCAGCTCAGAGAAGAAGAGGGTGCATTGAAGAAAGACATCCATTCTTATACACCGAGCATCATCCTGTCTTTCCTCTGTGCCGCATTTCGATTGCATGATCGCGAAACATGTCCGGACATCATCGGCTCAGCCATCGACTATTAGCTTGGAAGACATTGGGTGGTGGTCTTGGTCTAGGTCTAGGTCTAGACAGCCTCTGACTAGTATTGGCTTCTGCATGCGGCTTGCAGTAAGCTGGTAGCGTCTTCATTGCCAGTGCGGGCGATGCTCAAGCATCAAAGCCTCGGTTTCGTCGCTTGTGTTTTTGCACCAATGGTATGCCATACGAGCTACAGCTGGTCGGCTCCGGAGATGCTCGGTTCGGGGCATAGCTGCAGTAGTAGACTATGATGCGACGTCCGCCTGGCCCTCGCGACGGAAAGTGTAAATCAAACTCGCTTAAGCCAGCAAGTGGCTTGCGCGACCCTAGTGTCTATGCGACAGCTGTCGCTAGCTTGCAGAACGTCTTCACACAAAGACTAGCGCTTCGCACGAAAGCACTCAGCCAGCCATCGATAAAAGCCACCGGGCTTCTAGACCGGCCGATAAAACAAGCTTGGAATTAGACCTGGCTGCTATCCAATCAGTGGCGCTTTGAGGGTGTTCAAAGCTAAGCACAAGCTTATGTGGCAGGTGTCAGATCATGCACAAGCTTCCAATCATCTCGAACTAAGATCTCTTAGATGTAGATGAGTAAATGACTTGCATGAATAGCAAAAGCCATGCGTTAGATTAGTTCGCCCTTTGACTGTGACTGGTTGGTGGGGCTATAAAGGGGGGGGGATCGTGAATGCTGCTAGTTCGATAGATTGGAGAGAGGTTGGCCCACACTCCAGAAAAATCACGTACTCACAGTACTCAAGCGCGAGATCTAAGCGATCGCATGATCGGGTTGCAGCCCCGTAACAAATGCTTGGAGGATTCAATCCTACAGATCATCCATGTGAGAACAACACTAGCTGATGAGATAGTCTCTTCCAACGGTGAAAGAACTGATCCGGCCGGAAAAGACTGTGGGGTTGGCCTGGACCAGTATCATTGGGACAATTTTGAGAGATCGACAATAAGCGTGCCCCAGATGGGACTCGATACGCGTGCATGATAGGGATCGCCGATCATTGACGAGGCCACTGGTGCTTTAGGAATGCTTAAGGATGCATGATAATTATGAGTCCCTATGATGTAGATACAATGATTGTGAAGGTGAACTTTGTGCTTGGAGGACATAGTCTTGCTCTCGCATTACCCTGCGCTTTTTGGACTACGAGAGGTTGTACAGCGTTCGCTGCTCCTGTTGGTCGCTCTTGCAAAGCCCTGATTTGTAGGTGTTCAGGCTGGACATTGTGGGTAGAAATGACTGGCTACTGATTCTGGCCCATCTGTTTGTCTGTCATAGGCATTAATTGGGAGTCGCCTTAGCTTTGGAGTGATCTTGTGGGCTTGCGGTGGCCACTTTTAAGAAGCTTGAGCGATGCCGGTGCCGATCGAACGATTTTCCTTATGTCATCCAACTTGAGAGGGTTGTGCTGCCTTTGCGCCTTTTGCGGCCGTCTACCGTGTTTCGTCGATAGCGATAGACCCACAGACAAGTCTGTATAGGACGCAACGCTCAGACACTTCCGTGCCCACTGGACTCACTCACACTATTTGGCTGTGCGCCTCCCAGCACTGCTTTAGCCGTGGAAGATATCTACCTTCGGTTCCCGTACTTCCCTCCTCGTCTGCAAGATCGATCGTGACTTCAGTCCTTCTTCGAAACTCTACCATTGAAGAGAACTACAGTTCATGCTTCCTGCAGACAGCTGACGCTCCGAGTGAAAAGGTTTGCCCCTTGCCTTTTACGACACCAACAGGACTTGGTGGTAGCTTGGTCGTCTTCCTTATGGGCTCACTCTCTCCTGTTGCGTTTGTGACCTCCCACAATGCCTCGACTTTCTGTTCCAACAGATGGGAGGTTAGAGGAGGGACCTGCGCCTCTTCCTGTATATTTCACTGCCGATCTGGGGCCGAGACTATTGGAATAGGGTCCTCGCGGAGCGGGGAACGTCGGTGCGGTTCTTGCCTCGTTGGCCAAGACCTATTAGGTTTCCTGTTGTCGATGATGGTCGGAGCCACTTCCAGCATGGACCGCTTGGGTAACATCGCGACGCCTTCTAGGCAGAGTGCTTCTTCTGCTGAACGTTGAGATTGCGACTCCTAGGAACTTCGAATTTACCTGATTTAGAGGAAACGTGACTTCACATGGGATATGCACCAATCGCCGATCTTAATCTAGTAGCCATGTTGTGCGGTAATGCAGTGATGGATGGAGTGTGGCGGGGTACTGTTGCAGCCTTGCCAGCCTCGTCGCCAACCTTGAAATGAGATCCTCCAAAACTCGAGCTGCTGTATTCGTGCTGCCTTCCCATCCAATTTCGCATGCCGCATGGCCTTAGCCTGCCCAGTTCATGCAGAGAGTATGCGATTTTGCCGGTAGCAGAAAGGTCGGCGATTAGTGCAAATTGCTATATAGGATTCTTCAATGGGAACAGTCGTTCCGGCTATGCTGTCCCTTCTCGAACAGTGCGTAGAAAACAAGTGCGCCTAGCACGATTTAGCCATCATTTTGGTGAAGGCTTCAACCCTCATCGTCGAAGACATAAAGTCCATTTGTGCTTTCGTATAGACTAGAGAAAGTTCGGATTCATGGCCCTATATCGCTCAACGGTGTTTAGATCATGGATAGTTCTTCATGCTAGCGTGGTAGCTGTAGTGACTATCAACATGTTATTATCATACCGGGAGGCTCTGCAAATGTCTTGCCTATATATCTCCAAGGAAGCTTTTGCCTTGAGAGAAGGCACGGACAAAGGCAAACGAATGAGATGGCCATATCGAATAGCATTCTGAAGATGCATTCCTGCATGTCAAGCCAAGCTGTGACCCGACGGCGAAGTCTGAATTATGTGCAATTCTTAATTGTATCCTGAACGATATTGGCTGTCGCACAGGAGCGAGCCAAGGGAAAAGGCGCGTATCAATACGATGCATATGTCATGCAACATTGCTTCAGAAGGACGCGGAGTTCCGGGCAGTGATCGGCGTGATACATAACAGAGTTGCATATTTCCCCGAGTCATCAGTCCCTGAACTCCTCTCACCTGCAATGTTGACTCATACTATTTACTTGGGCCAAGGCATTCAGTATGCTGAATCACGCCCCGCTGCACAGGAACTTGAACTGCCCAATCGTTGGCCTTGGGCTGTCGCAGCATAAGCCCACTCTTGTCGCCGCACAGGTACATACTCACGCGTCAGCCATCCCGATGTCGCTGAATATAAACATTTTGGACCATAACTGCCCTTTCTTATGCATACAGGAATTAAAACACTGCGTCCTTAGCATCTATGGGCGCGAGGTAGATGGGTCGTCCTTCGAACATATCAGTGTAAGAACAATGTCACTGTAATACATCCTAAGTCGATAGTACATTCCACCGCAGCGACTGTGTATATACCTAGCATCTTCCGGGAGCCAACAATGACGGCAAGCGCAATATCCGTAGGTGCTGCTCAAGATATGCTATCAGCCTTGATAGCTTGGATCACTGCATTGTATTGGAACCTCCACTTTGGCTTTCGGGTAGCTTTTTCAATCTGCAGAAAAAAACGATAACAAAAAGGCGCTGATGGTTTATGTAGACGTGTATGTCTTTGTTTGTCGCAGCGTATGAATCAATCGAAAAGAAGATCATGGCTATCCGTTATCTTCTTGCTGGACCCAGGGTTATAGACCAAGCTTACGACCAGGTACAAGCCCCCGTCCCATGATTTATAGTCAATCTATCTCACTGTGGCATTCAGGCTCAAGGCAGGCTAATCATTATCCAGACTCCGGGGAAGCAGCATTTCATGATCACTTCGAAGAGCCATATTCGAGAGCTTGGCCAAGCACCACCAGACGTACTGTCCCTCCACGCTGTCGCAAAGGAGGTCAGTACCGCCCTCGTGTTGCGGGATGGAATTACCCTAACAAGCCTTAGGCAATACAACCGTGGTATACTTTCGGAGGACTGGAATGGGAGGACCAGCGTGGAGGCGAAGGTCTGAGCATCATACGTGCTTTTCGATCGCTGAGCACCACCAATTTACCCAAGTTTTTGCCATACTTGGAGGAAGCAATCGGAAAGCAATTTCGCGAGGAGATGTACGGGTCTCCGCAACTTCATGGTATGAAGCACAGTAGTCTCGATCAATTCCAGCTGCTCACATCAAGAAGACTATCATTCGATCGCACTGTTTCCCGCTATCCAGAGCGCTATCGCAAAGGCGGGTTGCACCGCGTTTTTCGGGGCTGAAGCAGGTCAATTTCACTATGTTTGAATTGGATTTGCCTACTGAGAGGTCTCGCAGCGAAAGATCCTCGCTTCGTAGAAGCAGCGATACGAGCACCCGGAGAAGTTCTGAAGGAAGCCGAGATCTTTAGACTGCTGCCAGAGTCGATTGCATCGTAAGTTGGTCTTGTCCAGTGGCTCGCCCATATCATGCTAAGTGATTCAGTATCATCACACACTTCCTTTCTGGTAACCATCAATGGGCAGCCAATATGTCTAAGCATCTTCATCGGATGATTTTGGAGCGGCGTCAAGATCTTGGAAAGGTCAAGTCGGGCCGGCAAATGGACAAGCCAGTACGGGGTCCCCTGGCCTTGATTCTTGCAAAAGCTAATTTCGGAAAGGATGATGTAACACAAGCTATCATAGAATCTGTACCTAGCCATTGGAGTGATGCTCGAATACTCAACAATATCATGGGAACGTGGGTTGGCACGACGTATACACTAGCAATTGTAAGTCAGACACTAAGGTACTGTTCTGTGCTGGCTGATGTTGTGGCTTAGTCGACCACACATGTAATTGTAGATCTGTATACCCACAAAGAGTACATTGAGCCTCTGCGAGAGGAATTAACCCAAAGCAAGTTAGATATCTTCAAGGCATCTGGCGAAGGTCTACCACTCATGGATAGTTTCCTTCATGAAAGCATCCGGACGAGTACCCTCGAGACTAGTGAGGCAATCAAAGACTCCGTAGCCTTTATAAGCTTACACCATTATAGCTCCTATCCAACGTAAAGCCCTTATGGACTTTCAATTTTCTAATGGACTCAAAATCCCAAAAGGTGATTGGGTAGTTGTACCATGGGGTAAGATGATGCGCGACAGTCAGTACTTCGAGGAGCCCGACATATTCGATGGATATCGACAACTCAGGAAGAACTCAAGCAAAGAGGGCCTGCCTAGCAGACCATCTCAGCTTACGGATTCGACGGAAGACTGGCTGATTTGGGGTACGGGTCGGATCCGATGGTGAGTTGATGTCCTTGACTAGCTTGCAAATCCCTTGAGAACTATGGTGGGATCCCCATCCGCTGATCATTTTCTCCAACTAGCCCTGGCCGTTTTTATGCAGTAGCTGTTATGAAATTGACACTGGCACATTTACTTCTGAATTATGATTGCAATCTACCAGAGAACAAAGGACCGAGGATTTCTTTTTGGCGGTCACTCAAGATTCCCAAATCGGGCCTTAAGCTTCAATTGAGAGCTCGCAGAGACCAATCGTTGAAGGAATACCAATGAGTGAGAACGGAAGTTTTCTTCCTTAGATGAGAATGAACTTTCCCTAACAGGAAGGTGCGGAGCTGTGAATCTGTGGATGTTGGAACATCAAAGGTGCAGACGACAACTGGTATTCGCATAGATTGGTGAAAATTGAGTAGTACCTGTACATAATGGAAAAGGCACCTCTGGTCACTACTCAAACCACATATTCTTGATCTTCCATTTTTCCAAAGCTCGAAAAGATGCCAAATTGTTGCTGAGTTCGTCCCTAAGCCCTTGCTAATGCGAATTGATATTGCTTTAGAATTGATTCTAATTGGCTATTTGGTGGATCACTAAGGGCCTGAACAACACCATCCGTTTTTTTATCGACTCATGTGATAGGGATAGATCCTATTTCAGTCATCTGCCGTTCCACTGCAGTACAGTTGAGATGCTCTTTCGCTGCCACCTGTGTATGTTCCTTCTAGGTAGAGGAGTAGAGGGTAGAAAGCGTGTGTTAGTCGTGTACCTTAGCGGGCTTACAGATGAGTCAGTATTTATAAGTGGATTTCTTCTTTTTATACATCAAGCCTCTGCCAGATCTTCATGTATCATCACCTTCCATGATCTCGCCACCCACAATGAGCTTTCTTGTAAAATGCCATCCACATACCCACAGGCTGAACGCTCAACCAAGCATCTTCCACTTTTTGATTGCACATTTGCATGGCCTCCTTGCCAGTCATCGCCCACAGCTCGACCACCCACTTCAGTCCCAATCGAAGTAAGTAGGCCGCTGCGCCCCCCAATCATGATCATCACCACCATCCTCGAGCCCCACGCCTACCCCCAAACCATCCCCAGTCGCATACATCCCCGCAGCCGTCGCTCTCCTACGCCCTTTCATAATCCTCCGACAACCTGCACAAGCCACAACATCACACCCAGGACACTGAAACGCAAACCGTCTCTGCACAATTCCGCACTCACTGCAGCGATGCTGGCCCTGGATCTGGGGCCAGAACGCCCCGTGCCCGCATCCTGCGCTGCTCATCTTTCCCCCACCTCTTCGATATGTCGACGATCTCGATGAAGTATGCCTGGCCTCTCTCGTCATTCTTGCTGTCTGCTCTTGTAGCTGTCGTTCAGCGGCTAGCCACGCTTCTCTGATCTCTCGGTCGCGCGCTTCCCGGGCTGCTCGCGCTCGCTCCTCTGCTTCTCGCGCCTCCCTGGCTTGCTTAGCTACTTCTTCCTTGTATCGGCGAATCCGTTCTTCGTCTTCCCTGGCCTGCCGCTCACGTTCTGCTTGAGCTTGCGCCTGGCGTCTGGCTTCTGCCGCTTTGCGCAGCGTCTCTTGCCGTTGAGCTTCCGCTCGTCGCTGAGCTGCCTGTTCGTTTCGCACCCGCTCTTGCCTTCGCGCCTCCTCTGCCCGTTTCGCAGCGTCCTGTTCTTGCTTTATGTTAAAGATCTGAGTGTTGATGGCGTCGAGTTTGTCCTTCGCATTGTTGAGTAGAATTTCTTGCTGCATGAGTTCTTTTTCCTTGATGCTCTTGCTATAAAGTCTTTGGAGACGTTCACTCTCGCGTTGCTGCTTCTCTTCCTCGGTTTCTCCTCCCTGCTTGCCGTAGATTGGAGATGTGAGGTAGGCCCACCAGCCATTTCTCTCGCGCTCTTTACGAAGTTGTTCAGCATCTTCCCATTGCAGCCGCTTCAGTGAGGCTGAGAGGTTGCGGACCACGCGGCTGAGTTCAAAGACTTTGCTGTCGTAGATTGGTCTTTGACCCTCAAGGTTATGGAGTTCTTGTAATGATGCCGCCTGCTCTTTTTGTCTCTTTGCATTTTCGTTCGCTTGTCGCTTTTCTGATTCCGCTTCTGTTGTCTTGCGTTGCCTGATGCCTATCCATTTTGCGTCGTATATCCGTCGCTGCGTGGGGTCACTTATTGTCTCGTACGCTCTAGCCAGCTTGTAATGGAGATCAGAAGCTGCCTAGTGGGCTGTAGATTGGCTTGGGCGTGAGAAGGACTTACAATTTGAAAGGAGGCCGTCGCATTGGGCTTGTTAGGATTTCTGTCAGGATGGATTGATATTGCCAGGCGCCGGTAGCTCTTCTTGATCACTTCAATTGTAGCGTCCTGTGGGATCTGGAGGATCGCATAGTAGTCATCCGTGACCTCGCTGGGAGCCATCTCGTTGCTGTAAGCTACATGGTATCGCTAAACCTGCATTGAGCTCAGTTTGATAGGAGCTGTTGCACTACATCCTGTTGCTGAATCTTTGTACAAGGCTGTCATGCAGGTTAATCGATAGAGCAGCTAGTATGCAGGGTGCCGTAACCTCTGGCATCGTGATTGGTGGTGGCTTCAACGCTTAGCAAACGCATTCACTCAGCCTGATTCACTGCGGGGCCGTCTCAAAGCCTTCTTAGCTCTTGTTGAACATAGCACACTCCGTTGAAATGTGCAGATCAGCTACGATGCACTACTGTGATGCCTTACTTGAGGACACTCCGTGATTTGAGTCATTGTTGTGAGAGTTGAGTGCTTGGTAACAATTCGCGGGGAGAAAGACCGCAACGGTGGCACTTGTACCAAAAGATCGTGATGATAGCGTAGTGTTTTCATTGGCCTCATACAATCTTCTCCGTCTCTTCTAAAAGGTCCTCAACCTTGAACCCCTCATCCCCCTCGCTGAACTTCTCTAGCAACGTCTTCCTCTCCGGCGTCTCTCCCGTCCCACCATAGAACTTCTGCAGACACATCAACAGCCACTTTCCCTCGTCTACACTCACCCCTCGATCAGGCAACACCTTCCCCTCCAACAGCACCAATTCCTTCCCCTCCCTCAAATCCAGGTGATGCGTGACAGTGGTGTGGGGCTGGGCGAACTCTCCCCTCGACTTGAATTCCGCAAGATGGGTAAATAAGACCGTAGCAGTATTTGAGGTGGGGAACGTCCATTGTAGAAAATGGATCTCTGCGCCTTGCTCGCCTTTGTCGTCAGCCCGCGGTAGGGGTAGAATGAAGCGTGGGTGTTGCTTTGCGGTGGATTCGATCCGTATGTAGGTCGAAGCGGGGATCACTGCGCAGAGGGATTGTGGGTCTTTGGCGTGCCGGAGCCGCCAGATGTATTCGATCTCTTTTTGGGGGAGGGAAGAAGTCTTCGGGACATCGATGTAGGAGGACAGGGTTTTGATGCCGGGCGGGGTGGAGGGGTTGTTCGAAGACTGTGAGGAGGTGACAGGCTGAGGAGGTTGTGGAGGAGGAGGGTAGGGTGATGCTGCGGGCTGTGGCGATGGTGGTGGTGAGGATGCAGATGACTCTAGGCTGGGAGTAAAGGCCTTCTTGCGCTGAGTTTGTATATTGTCTTGGTAGGAACTCTTTAGCTCATCAACGCTTTGGTACCCTTCCCTGTATATCGGTCAGTGACCCCGAAGCTTCTGGCAGTGTTCACTCATCTGACGGACTGTCTTGCTTTCTGTCGCAGCTTCTCCTGATACTTGTCGGCAACTCTCTGACGTTGCTGATGCGTAACCAGGAATCGTACGTCATGGACTTGCGCCCAACGGCGTTGAGTGTTCCGCAGACAGGGTGCGGCATTGCCGAATGTGTAACGTATCGCAGGAGCTCGAAGTCCTATCATGTTCGAGGATGTCGGTAGTGACACGCGTTCCGAATCCTGTTGACGGCAGTGAATAAGGGTCGAAATACAAGAATCAACGGTCCGCCGGCCAGTCAGAAAGATATGCATCCATGATCAAAAATACTGTGGAGAGTGTAATTTGCATCACGAATGCATATCATTGAGACTATCCGGTTGGACTTCCAATGCACCTGGGTAGATGACGTCTCAAGGCCGTAGTATGCAGCATGAGCTATGCTGTGAATTACCCAAGGCTTGCCTTTTGTTGAGATATCTCAGCATGGCATCCTTTTCCCAAATTTCTTTACTTTTCTTGATCCCGCATCACCTCTTCTCAACTCTTCCTTCCTCAAGAATATGCTAAGCCTTCCGATCAATTGTTACCATGCGGCCCCACAACTTACATGACAGTGGCATGGATTGAATTGGGCCCTCAATGATGCTCAAGCTTCAGCTTGCCCAGGGCGTCCGTGGCCCTCTGTTAATTTCAATACATTATTGACAACACGTGGATCGAACGTCGCAAACGAGTCAAAAAATGGCCTTCAGATGGCTACGGTCGGCCACATCCTGGGTTGCAGAATCAGTCTTAGAGATGGATGGCCGGGAGGCATACTGTCTCTCAACCATTCATCTCCCCTAATGTCAAACTTTGGAACTACCAAATGAGTCGATGATTCACAAGACAATTCTGGCAAGTAGATTGTGTGAGAGACGACGGATGAATAGCATATAGAGACTCTACGGATATCATGCTGCAAAACGCGGGTCAAAGTGAGTCCCCAAATGTGCTTGATTGGATTGTTGCCCTGCCCTCTTTGCACCTTTCTACACGGCTCTGCCACCATCTACCTCCATGTTGATGCCTGTCACAAAGGCGGACTCGTCGGATGCAAGGAAGAGACAAGCTGATGCCACGTCCGAAGGCTCAGTAAGCCGGCCGAGAGGGACATTCGTGAGGAACTTGGCCCTGTTTGCAGCTGTATTTGGCAGACCCGAGAATGATTCAAACCTACGCAGGACGAGTCAGCGGTCTACATCAATGTTATTGAACTCGAATGTTTTGATACTTACAAGCCTGTACCGCTCAAGAGTGGGCAAACGGAGTTCACTCGTATCTGATGAGGGCCGAATTCGGCTGCCAGACCTTTTGTCGCCTGAAAGAAGATGTCAGATAGAGAGACAAAGCGTATCAAGGTTGTGGTTTGAGAAACGAGGAAAGCTAGAAATCAATTCACATTCCAGACTGCTCCTTTTGAACTATTGTACCATACCAGGCCTGGACGTGGTCGCGTGGCACCAACGGATGCGATGTTGACGATCGAGCCTCCACGCTTTTGGTCTAGCAGTTGGGGAAGCAGAGCAGAAACGCCGAAGAAGACGCTTTTGACATTGACATCGAAGCACTTATCAAATTCGGACTCAGAGACCTCCAGAGTCGGCTGGAAGGATCGTCAACGAGTTTCGATTAGCGAATTGCAGGCAGCAATACCTTGTTACGATAAGATGTCCCCGCGTTGTTGACAAGACAATCAATACCGCCAAACGCGTCACATGTGGCCTTGACAAGTGTGTTCCAATCTTTGGCGCTTGTGACATTTGTACGCTGGAAGCGCATGTGATCTGGCATCGCTGAAGCCGTCTGCTTTCCACCATCCTCATTGATGTCAGCTACGACGACCCGTGCTCCTTGCTCAGCGAAAGTCTTCGCAATACCAGCGCCAAAGCCTGATCCCCCTCCTGCAGCCTATCATCAGACACATCCGCAACCTTCTGTGGGCAAGCGAAAATACCGGTAACTATGGCGACCTTCCCAGCCAGTCGGCCAGCTTTGGCAATCACAGACATTATGGATGTTGCTCACATTCAGCATTTCATTCGTTCTGTCATGCATAATCCGTTATGCGTATACGTCAGTCCTCCCAACAGATATGCCAGTGGCCCGGACCGTGCGGGGTCATGCAACAATGTGGGGAAGCTGTTCGGCTGGCCCCTAAACACGGCATTCTGCTAACCTACAACATCTCAACTGCATGATATCGAAAACACCACGGCTAAAGAGCCGACATGTACCTCCATGAGCGGACTTCGAATGCGACTCTCCGCGCCTTCAGTTATGTTCACCGGCTTGAGTGGCGGGCAATCCACCCTCGACAGAATAAAATGGTATCAAGGCGGTGTGCTGAAGCTTGTACATTCCTTCCTCATCAACGCCGACAAGTCTGTAGCTCTACCGTGAGAGGAGCTGCTTCATTTGTACATTGCATATTCCGTCTTGCTGTCATAGCTCATGTATTGGGTCAGGACGCTACTCGATTCAAGGACCCTAGTCTTTTCCGAGAGAGGGCGTACGTTAATGGACAGTGGATTGGCGCAAAGTCGGGCCTGAGCTTCAATGTCATCGGTGAGCATATGGTGTTATTCCAAGTCACAGTTCCGTGCTCAACCGATCTAGATCCCACAACGGGAGATACGATTGGCTCGTGCCCAGAAATGTAACATCGCTGCCCTCAGCAATATCTCATCTTGACTGATGTATCCTGCTCAGGTCAACAGACGAGGCCAATGACGCGATAGAGGTCGCTCAGCGAGCTTTCCAGACTTTTCAATACACTACTCCGAAAAATCGAGCCAAGATACTACAAAATTGGTTCGACCTCATGCATCAGCATCACGAGACTCTAGCCCAAATACTGATGTACGAGAATGGACGCCCCATTGCTGCGGCCAAGCAAGAGATCAGCTACGCTGCTGGTTTCTTCGACTGGTTTCGAGGTGAAGCTGAGCGCTCATACGGATATACAGCAATGGGCTCGACGCCAGGCAATCGCATAATCACCATTCAGCAGCCCGTCGGCGTTGTTGGGATTTTGACCCCTTGGAATTTCCCCAGCGCCATGATCACTCGGAAAGTAGGTGGAGCAATAGCGGCTGGTTGTAGTGTAGTCTTGAAACCTGCTGCAGAGACTCCATATTCCGCATTAGCACTGGCAGAACTTGGTGAGCGAGCCGGCATCCCTAAAGGCGTCTTCAATGTGGTGACGACGGATAAAAATGTTCAAGAGGTCGGATCTGCTATTACCACTCACTTAGATGTCAGAAAGATATCATTCACCGGTTCAACTCGAGTAGGGAAATTGCTCATGGCTCAAGCAAGCTCAACTATGAAGAAGTGCTCGTTCGAACTTGGAGGGAATGCGCCTTTCATTGGTTGGTCAAGCAGATTCTACCTATCATGATTCGACTGACTATCGCTAGTATTCAACGACGCCAATCTTGATAAAACAATGATGGGGCTGCTCGCTGGCAAATTCCGAGGCTCAGGCCAGACATGCGTCTCCCCAAACCGCATCTACGTTCAGTCCGGCATCTACGACGCCTTCATCACAAAGTTCAAGGAGCAAGTCCAAGCGAAGATCATGACTGGGGAAGTAGAAGATGACCAGACCATGCTCGGCTGCGTGATCAACTCGAAAGCACTCAAGAAGATAGAGCATTTGGTAAGCGATGCCGAATCCAAAGGCGCCAAAAAGGTGCTTGGCGGAAAGAGAAGTCAAGATTCGCCCTCCAAGTTCTTTCCGGCGACTATCTTGACGGATATGAAGCCTTCCATGGAGGCTAGTCAGACGGAGATGTTTGGGCCTGTGGCTACGGTGTATCGCTTCGATGATGAGGAAGATATGGTCGCCCAAGCGAATCAGTCTGAGGTGGGTTTGGCAGCATACATCTACACAGAGAATCTGCCCATCGCCTGGAGAGTTGCTGAAGCTTTGCAAGGTAAGTCAAGCAACGTAGATGCCCCAGTCAATCTTGCTGAGGTATCTTAGTCGGAATGACAGGGATCAATACCGGTATTGTAAGCGATCCAGTTGCACCGTTCGGTGGCGTCAAGCAGTCGGGCTTTGGCACAGAGGGTGGGAGACATGGGATCGAAGAGTTTCAAACAAGCAAGGTGAGTTCCTTCAATGCAACACAGGAACATGAGACTGAATGTCGACCATCATAGACGATCACACTTGGCGGTCTTGATCTGCCTCACACGCCACTGCAGTAACCAGATGGAGTAAAACTCTCATTCTTCTGTTGTCGAGAAACTCATTTCATGCTTCTTCAATTGCAGTCTTTCAGAGCGATTGTCTCTGCCATCGTCCAAAGTTCGCCCCAGTATGTCGTTTGCTAACATTGGATGCCGTAGCTCCCTCTTCTTCCCTATAGTCATTACTTTGTTGTCCTGTATTTTTAAGTTAGGATTGGCATCTACCCATTCTTCAATTAAATTCATCGAGCTCTCGCGAGAAGAACGGGATCTATTGTTCTGTGATTGAGAATGTCCTTCCATACTTTTGGAAGTATCAAGAGGACTGTTTCCGCCCCAGCATCAAGTTCGACCAAGTATGTATGATCTCGGTCAATGGCTGGACTTCGCCTCCTGTGCCAGTTCTGCATGGTCTTCAAATCTATCATTCGAGACTTCGGCTTTACTGCTTCGACGCATGTCAAAAGTGTATCTATCAAGTTAGATTCCGCTCCGTCTCAAAATCCAATCTGACTGTCGAGCTTTCCGTGGCTGCTAATCACCATTCACAGCATTCTTAACTTCCCTCTTCTCCTCACTCTTCGCTGGTTGCCACCATGGGCGGACCCATCTCCCACGGATCTTTGCACGCCTTCCCTCCCATGTTTGAGCTTCGGTAAAATCCTCCCACTTCAGTTCGGCCTCCTTAGCTCGTCTTCGGATCCCACGTGTTCGCAGAAGCCAAACAGCGTGGGATGAGAAGATGCTTAACTCAATGCCAGCGCTAGGACCAAATCAGCAACAAGTCAGAGCCCGCGGACGGGGAACCAGTCAGAGAAATGCGCAATATTACTCACCAAGCGGCGTATAACACACCTCCCATCGGATCGAACGTGTTCTGCGCAACTACCTCAGATCAGCTCGCTACTTCCCATCCCCATCCACTCGAAGAGGAAATTCATACTCAGCGAAAACAGCGAGAAAAGCGCCCCAGCGCAATCGATCGATAAGAAATAGAAATCAATCCCCACAACCCGTCCCCGTCGCTTCCAGACCTCAAAGGGTATCCCCACGTACCCAACAACAATCAGTACAGTAGCCAAGATTCCCACGAACATCACCGGCCACTCCACGCCTCTCGCATACACCGGCCTAATCACGATCACGAGTGCCGCTTCAGCACCGCCGAAAAGGAGACCCACGCCCACGGTCAGCGCTGTAGCAGGCCACTTACCCCATCCACCCTTCCCCCACTTCTTCCATCCTCCCTTCGCACCACCCCCACCGCTTTTCTCCCCATCACCCACACCATCCCCACTCCCCGCCAGCGCGTCCCCATAAAACAAACATTGCCCCCAACTCCAGAGACAAAAGAAGCTAAAACAAGCAGGCTGCACCATGATCGGCACGTTGAAATTCTGCACAATCGCGTACACCCCGAATGGCACCCCGCAGAGTGCCCAGAGGAACATCATGGTTGCGGGAAGGCCGAGGGTGGTCTTTGTGCGGTGGTTCCGGTAGACTTGGGGGATTAGTTGGATGCACCAGCATATTGTTCCGATTGTGCCGAGGATTGTTGCTGCGATGGGGGTTGAGGTTTGAGGCGCCATTAAGGGGAGGAGGGGAGAGGAGAGCGAGTGGTGCTGGGAGAGTTGCGGTGGGATGGTTGAGGGTGTGGGAGTGAGAAAGAGAGGTCAGATTGTGAGGGAGGGAGGTAAGAAGACATAATGAGAGGGGCGTGCAATGTTCGGAACTTTGTGCGGCGGGTTGTGGATATGAATGTCTGTCGGCTCTACGCAGGTCAGAGTTTCAGGGCAGATGCGAGATATCCGTGAGGGGTAATTTCAAGCTTCAGTCTCTTTCGACAGCATTGGGTTGGATTTGAGCTATGTAAGGAAATCACCATCATGGGAAGCTAGGAGAGCCAAAACTCACAATGGGCTATCAGTAAGACTCTCCTTAGACTCTGGTTCTTTTGCCGTTGCATATCATAGTCGATAACTTCATGCGTTCAACGGAAAGTCTGAGAAACCACTTCTCTGTAGTCAAGATCTGCTCCTGACAAGGTTTCGCTCAGATTGGAAGATCAATCTCTGCAACGAAGCACAGAGACGTCTCACGGCTGCATGAACAGTTGCTTCACGTACAAGGATTTGGCGGTATTGATTGCCCTACGAAGAACGCGGAGACGTCGTCTCCCAACATCGTCAGTGGTCTTCTCCAGATTGATTACAGCAATTTGGCTGACGAATTGTCATTCTCGTGTGAGATCAATAACAACATTAGCCGCACTACTCAGTCGCTCGTCGTCCGGAACATCAAGCTTGACAGAAAGCAATTTCGAATCCGCCTCTTTTTCCACATCGTCCTGCGTCCCCCCAATCCCTACTTCGCCATTTCCGTATTCCTTACTCGTCTTCCACTGCCCAGTCCGTGGATCATAATCCAGCAGAAACAAAGTCTCTCCACGACCAACACCATACTCATACACAATCTCCAGGTTCGGCTCCCCGTAATGTCCCATAAACTCAAGCTCAAGCTTCAATGGCGTGCCAACCTCCAGAGCGCCGCGGAAATTGATGACAAAAGGTTCGGAGCGCGCCAGCCGACGATTATACTCCAAGCGGACTGATTTCAGGAACGTGACAGGCGTACCATCAATGTCAACGCCCAAAACCGTAATCTGATGCCGCTCGTCGCCACCCAGGGACTCAAACTTGACAAGGAGACGACGCTGAAGTATGAACTGTGGAATGGGAATGTTGAGATTTTCCATCACACGTTGCATTATCTTATCTGTTTCTGAATGGATGCGTAGGTCCGCGAGGTGGTCGATAGGCGTGTCTTGAAGGTTGCATATTGCGAGCTTCGCAGCTTTACGTTCTCCTACGATCTCGGGGATCTCGTTTGCTGGTGTTACCGTGAGGGATGATCCGAGGACGAGACATAGATCGGTCTTTTTGGCATGTGCGTGGGCGCGTTTGAGCGGTTGTGCTGGGAGTGATTCCCCGAAATTTATAATGCTGTCGTGCAGGACGCCGCCGCAACGGGTGCATTTTCGGCCAGTGCGGTGGTCGCGGACGGTCTTCTCGTAGTTTGCTACGGCGCGAAAGTCTGTAGACTGTGAGTAGGTTGGCCTTTCTCGGTTCGGGGTCTATCAAGTACCACGAAGAAATTCCTTGCCGCAGTCTTTGCAATATTCGCGGTTGCTGTTGCCATGGAGCTCAGATATTTTCTCCTGGGAACGGCCACATCAGAATTGAGTCTGCACTATCTTTATGGATGTAATGACTCAGACTTACAGGAAACATCCCACTTTTCCTGTGCAGCCCGTCGCAATTCTGACTGATCAGATACTTCAGAATGCCTCGATTCTGCAATTCCACAAGAGCCATGTGGGTTGGTGTTGGTATTGCTTGCAGTGTATTCACAGACTTCAAATCGCGCTCTCTCCCCTGTCGCCTGAGCGTCCATACGCCAGTAGGACCACGGAAATCGGCGATGCCTACGGTGTGTCAGCAGATTTACCTTATCTAATACAAATAGCAAGATGACCGGCAGAGGTAGAGACGCCGGCGCCCGTGAAAGCAATAAAGTGCTTGCTCTTTGAAATTTGATCGGCCAAGACTTTTGCTTTTCGATCAATTGCCTCAAGGGTCTCATGGCGCTCTCGTTCGGGAACTTCGGGGGCGGTATTTGCCATGCCAGGTAGTTGGTACTATACTAGATAGTGCTGCGAACAATGACCCGCATGAGAAGAGGATATTTGTTGAAGAGTCGACCAATATACTCTAATATTGTCGATCCGTTGAGATAATCGGAAAATGTAGAAGAAGAGAAGCCTGGAGTAGTAGTCGTAGTTGCCGCAAGGCTGCAGGATCTAGCGTGCCGCACTAAGGCAGGCAGTCATCGTTGTCCGAGCAACCATGCACACAAATCGATGTTCCGTCTATGGAGATATCTATGTGCCAGCACGGCCACTCGCTATCAAGATCACATCAAGGACCAAACATTGGGAGTTCAGGAGAAGGAGATGGACAGTGCCAACTCAGGCTCCAGAATCTGTAAATATATTCTGCGCAGCTCTAACGATATATACGCTGACTGGTGTCCCGCGCATGATATGGGAACGACGAGGCACAAGATCTTCGGACAGGCGCTTTGGACAGCCTGACCAATCATTTTTCCAAACCCACCCGCCTTGAAAAAGCCTGCCGTTGATCCCAAATAATCCCATTACATATGCATTATGGAAGTCGTTTCAAACCTGAGAAAGTCCATCCCACTCATCAACAGCGCTGACATCATCTGACTGCCTCGGAAGTAGGCTATCAACTAAGCCTCAATCGAGACTGGTTGTTGTCCCCATACCTAATGCCTCAGGTAAAGGGACTTTCTTGCTGCTGCCGACACGAGAGAGGCCTTGAAGCCAAAGAAACGGCCGCTATGCCGCTCAGGATCTGACGACGTCTCGAAACGAACAAGGGTATAGGTCATATCGGTAGTGACTCCATGAACCTTGAGTTGCTCTTCGCCAAAGCTTGATGATCGAGATGGAGCAGCATAGTTGGTCCTAGTCAACATAGATCATCTCTGGTCGCTCTTCAACTTCGTCACTCGTCTGGTACGTGACCTTAGAACGTATTTGCACTGCTCGGCGCTCCATCCTGGGATACTCTTCCATCATATGACATCTCGCTAACTGCATCGTCGACATGTGTCTGAGTGACGGACACCTTTCTCTGAGGCGCTATCGCATAATTCCCTACATCATGATTAGCTATTGTAGCATAGCTGGTGGTCATGGCTTTAGGGTTAATGTCTTGGCCGGGTTTTGCGAAGTCTATTCGCTGAGACTTCGCCTTTGCCTCCATCTGACTCAGTAAGACACTGTCCTCGAGAAGGTCTCCCACTCTCTTGCCCAATGCAACTGCCGGCAGAATATTGGTGCCCCAGACAGCGGTGCCTGTTGCATGTGTGTAGTAGATGACTATGGCTAGGAAGATAGCGCCAGCGAGGATGAGCACAATCGGTAGGATGAGATAGTACCAGTAGACTTGTACGAGAGTCTGGTTTGTCCCAGTCTTGCCAACTGCGACCGCGCCGTCGTCGCCGTATTGGCGCATGCTGTTCGTCATACTTTTCGCGAGCGTTGCGAATGAAACGGTCCAGTCTGGTGAATCGTATAGTGTCTGCATGACTGTTGGGACGTAGTGAACCTCATCCATGTTCACAACATAGCCGGTAATACCTGAGACTCCAGAGTCTTTTCCAAATGTGGAATTCAAGAAGTCGCTGATGCCATAAATGGCAGCTTGTGATACATTGAAACGACCAATCTGTAGGTCAGTGCGACTGACAGAGGCCGAGCTTATATTGTAGTCCAATGTATCTGGAGGGGTATGCGCTAGTTCGTTGCCCGCAGGTTGCTGGGTAGAAGCCTGCCATGAGTTGGGATCCTTTTCAAAACGAGTAGGGTGAATAGTCTCCGAAAGGTTCCCATTCTTGACTGTAGAAGTGTACCTGTTCACACAATACCAGAGAGCACACTCGGTAGCCATAAGTGGTACATCGGGCCATTGCGCGTCTATATCAATAACCCTGATCATTGACTGAGACCATATGAGGGTATCTTTATCGCTGAATGACATGCTTTTGGACTCGTCCCCGGACCCGTAGGTGGTCATGTATGTAGTGCTTGGGCCTTCATTGCCATTATTAAGCCGTAGACCATTCGGAAGCTGATACTCAGTAACACGGGCCCTACGCGACGCTCCATTCGAAAGAGTCCCAAGCTTCACATCTAACGGACTATCAGCTCCTAGATTGACACGCTTAAGGCTGCTGGTAATGTCATTGCAAGCACTGCAAACGGCCAACGACTCAAATGTGTCCCAAGTACAGTTTCCACTAGAGCAGTAGCGTTTCGTTTGCTGAGTCACGAGCTCATCTGATTGAGATATACCGTAGAGGATGGCTGACTTCATTGAGAAGTCTGCGTCGGTGGTCGTGCTGGAGTAGTTGTTACCATCTGGACCCATGACTAGTTGTGCAATTAGTGCGAAACGCCCCACAAACAGATTACAAAGGTGAGAGAGGAGGTCAGCTTACGTCTTGCGGCACTATACGTTGTATATGCGCCTTTGGAATATCTCCCCGCCAATGCAAGTCTTGCTGACGGATCATCTTCAAATTTCACCTCATCCCTCTTGCCGATGGTCAGCTGGGCGAATGGATCAATAGCCACAGACAAGATGACTGCAATGGCGCCAAAGCTGATGAAGGAGCGAGCCATGGGCTGACCGAGTAACTTGATACTACCTAACGGCCCTCGACTTGAGTTGTCGATTATGTCAAGGTCTCGAAGTGGTCTTTGATGCCATGAGAGCCAGATCCATTTCACTTGTCCGAGGCATTCGGACAGTGTGAAGGCAAGTAATGCCTTCGCCAGTGCTGCAAAGATTGCTACGAGAACGTTGATAGACAGGCCATTCCAGTGGAAGATGGGTTTGTTTTCGGATTTAGCAAGCAATATTGCAATGGCGGCGATTGACAGCAGGCTTCCCACAATGGCGAGAATCTGTAGAAGCCATGTATCTTCGAGGTGAGAACCCTTAATGGCAAGCATGATTTCGAAGGGTCCAACACCTGGAGTCGATAGGTGTGGTGGACAAAGCTAGTCGACGCGTAGGTCTGCTGCAAATCGGAGGTCTCGTTAAAGTCGTGGGCAGAGATCAAGTACTTGTATGAAGTTGTTGGTGTTTCGTCAATCCTTCGACCTCAGCCCCACTGCTGTTATTAGTAATGGTCTTTGTCTAGCGCATCCTACGCTTTGGCTTTGGAGTGGGAGTTGGCACTGGGCCATGCACAGTTCAGCACCTGAGGCTTTCATCAGCTGCCATTAGAACATCCTGCGCACAACTTGTGATGAATGAAACGAGGGGAGAATCTATTGAATCCAGGCTTGTGCTGCCATTTTGGAGGTTTTTTTTGACGGGGCTGAAGATCTCGCCAGATTTGCTCAGCCGCAGGGAAATTCGAAACGAAGCGTTGCAACTCGGCTTCGAATACCATAAGGCTGCAGATTCCAGCATCAACTTCTCGACCATTCATAACGCGCAACGCGCGTCTAGACCTGAGGATCGCGTTGGGTGGTCAGCATACAACATGATGGGAATACAAGCCTCGGGATGAGTGTACTATTAATAGCCTTCGACATCCTGCAGGCCTGGCCAATGCGTCCTCTTTCCATATTCACTAGGCTGTACATCTGTCTTCCTATGTATGTAACTAGTAGCTTCGTATCGCATTCTCGGTCCGGCTTCAGGGATTCTAAGGCCCAGCAATGCCTACTTCGCATGTATCCTCAGGAACACACATACGGCCCCCATTAATATTTCACCGTTCGGTCTTTCTCATCATGAAATCATGAGCAACGAGTGTGATAAAACGATGGAACCGAATTACGGTAAGATTGTAGCGGTTCCAGGCCTTTTTTCTGCATATAAGACAATCAAGAACAGTGCAGTAGACAACTTCAACTCCTCTTCCAGAACAGTTAAACGAATACCGAGTATGTAGGCTGAAAGCATCAGATAGAGCAGTATGTCAAGCACTAGGGATCACAATCGCCGAGCACGAGGGTGTGTTAGTCGTGAAGTTGCAATCTCACATTTTAGAATGCAAGCCATGCTGTTTGTACGCTCTGAGTGTAAACGGCAAGTCGCTCTTCACTTGAAGCGTGTATTGGAGAAGGCATTTTGGGGATACGTGACCCTCGCAACGGACTTACACTTACGGAAATGGTTCGTTGAGCGATCGCGAAATCCAAGGTTCATGATCTAGGAGAGATGGAGAGATGGAGAGATGATTGAGCGAGACGGAGTCTTGAGAATCTTTGATATCCCCCGGAGATTTCAGGGTCCAGGTCTTGCGTCATAGGGCGTCGCAGCGACAGCTTCTCGATCAAGCAGCTTAGAGATACGGAATATCAAACACCATATCGACAATCCCTTGCCTTCTGCATCTCCATATCCTATTTTCTCCATCATCCAAGCTTTGGCGCTGGCGTGTTTGCTTTCTGTTTTCTTCCTTGCTCCTTCCTCGACTCGGTCCGCCAAGCCTTCACCGTCCAACTCAACACCGAAGACGCTCGTTAGCAGTGACACTGTGAAAGGAAAGGCATGAGGACGATACAGGTACTGTCAATCCCCATCATCCATGCTTTCGTCGCTCTCGACATAACGGCTTGATGTTCTCGACCGCTCCTCCAACTTCTGTTGTAATCCAAGCTGATACTCGAGATGACCCTCTCAGCCGCCTTACCACACGCTTTTCATCCATGATGACCTCTGGCGACACACAATCTACAATTATTGAGCAACGACCGCATCAACACTCTGTCGACATACCACCCTACCGGAAACACTCAGCCACGCCTTCCGCTTCCTCCACCCACACAACCTCAACAAGACCCTCCCCTACCCCATCCCACAATACATCAAATCGATCTGAAGCCCCTCATATTCGCTTTAGAGGAGCTTCAACATCTCAGCCGCAGAGTTTTCGTCATGAAGCCTCGACTTCATCCTCTCCTCACCAAGCCCCTCAAGAAGTTCAACGACCAGAAGGCGCTCCCCCACCTTCCCCGCGATTGCAGCCCACACACTCTACCACATCCTTGAACAATCAGTCTCTCGCAAACTCTCCAAGCAAGATAAGAGTACGTGATCTCAGTCACATACAAAGCTTCGCTAGTGAAGACCTTCTAACAAGGTCTCGGCATCCATCTCGCCATTCGCTGAGAGGAAGATGGGAGGGGGCACAACAGTATGAAATCAGTGCTATGCCCGTGGGGGACATCATCGAGATGGTAGCGGGCCTCTTGACGAAGATCACCACCAATAACGACCTACAACATGAACATCTTCAGCGGTCCGTACCTCCCGATGGACATTCCAGCCTTACGCCACAAGCATCTAGCGTATTGGCCTTCCACGGGAAGAACGTACCCAGCATCACCATTGCCAGCTATCTTATGCGAATACACAAATACTGCCCTACGACTTATGAGGTGTTCTTGAGCCTTCTCGTCTACTTCGACAGAATGACGTCCGCTATCAACAAGGATTCGGCGTCAAGGCCTGTTCCGCTTCAGCAACATAGCGAAAGGACTTCAAGCGCCGACTCAAGCGCTACAGTGAGACCGGACGATGAGATGTCTGTCTCTCCGCCTCCTGAACGCTGCGAGTCTCCTCATCGAGACCCTTTTTCAGCCGCGCAGTCAGATTACTCGGCTTCTAACCCCAACATGCATGACTACGATAAATTCGTCGTTGATAGCTTCAATATCCACAGACTCGTTATGGCAGGTGTAACTTGTGCAAGCAAATTCTTTAGCGATGTCTTCTACACCAATTCTAGATACGCAAAGGTAAGCCCAGACTCTCCAACAACCACAGGCTTACACCCTGGCCCAAAGCGCATTTCGCTCACATGTACGTACTAGGTCGGAGGTCTCCCTCTAGTGGAGCTCAACCATCTCGAGCTCCAATTTCTCCTCCTCAATGATTTTCGCCTCTCCATACCCATCGAAGAGCTTGATGCCTACGGCACATTGTTGGTGGAATTCTATGCAGAAGAAATTGTGAAGGAGCAACAAGCGCACACACCACAGCCTATCAGCCCAGCCATGCGCAGTCCAGCCGATACCGAGGGGATATACATGCGAATGCCTACATCACCCTAAGATACCAATCGCTGAAAATGTGGATGAATGCGTGTGGCTTGGAAATAGCGGCAGCATCAAGCTGAGAGCAAATGGTACGACATACGCAAGAACTTCTGTTCTAGACGTGGCAAGACCTAATAACTCCATGATCTAACTCAAAGAGACATTACGAAACGACCGGTAACGAATTTCCTTTGTTGTATCAATTGGTTCTAGAAAGCCGAACCCATGCAGTCTCATATCCTAACATCATTACCACCATTTCTGTACCTAGATTAGGCATTCTCAGGCTCTATCCTTTCCCACCCACAAGGATGGAATAGATCTCTTTCCGGAAAGGTCAATGGAGAAGGCGGATGTAGTGGCATAGATAGATGGTAATGCAGTCATATAAACCAGACCTTCGCAAGATTCCCAAGAATTTTGGGCTCCACAAATATGGATAGTAGTGCATGCGTGAAAACAGGGGTATCATAGCGCCCCCGATCTGTTCACACCTTCTAAAGAAACCAAAATTATCCGCGACCTGAGACCGCAAGCCAGCAGCATACTCCATGGATTTTGTAGAAAGCCAACTGCACGATTCTCCCTCTTCGATCGCCATCCCTCTCACACGGCCACTCCTCTCCTTCATGCCACTCTCGCACTCCCACTTTCATCTCGCAAATCACTCAACCCTCCGCTCACATCCCCACCCGTTCCCCCTCCCCCAACTTTCGCCAAAAACATCACCACATCCCTAAAATACCCTGGTTGGCTAACCGTCTCATTATGATTGCCCTCTGGAAACTCTCGCCACGTGACATCCTTACTCCTAGTAATCCCTCGCAACTCTTTCATATGGCTAGCGGGCACGATCTCGTCTTTCAGTCCGGATAGCATGAGGATGGGCACATGTCTTATGAGAGGGAGGAAAGTGTCGGTGCGCCAGGTCTGGTGGCAGAGGGGGGCTAGGTAGCGGGCTGGTGGAAAGGCGCTGCCTCAAATCAGTTCTCCATCTCGAAAAGTGTTGCGCAGGAGAGGGGAGCAGAGAACACACCTCGGAATCAACCTCCGCATACTAACAAACGTATTCTCCAGCACCAACCCCTTCACCAGCCCGCCCTCCTCCCACTCCCCCACAACCCCCAGTTCCCCGCCCAGTCCACTTTTCCCCTGATTCTTCGCCACAAGCCGCACAGCGACCGCACCCCCAATACTCTGCCCATACACCACAATTCCATCACCCTTGCACTCCTCGCTCTGACGCACCCAATCCAGCGCCGTCTGTGCATCCAGCACCATCCCCGTCTCGTCCGGCGTGCCGGTACTGAGTCCGTAGCCTCTATACTCGACCATGAGGACCTTACACCCGCTATTCTCCGCAATAATCTTCGCGATCGGGATTCGGTGCCCGATATTCCCCGCATTACCATGGAACATCACCACCGTCAGGTTCCTCGCCCCACCACCACCACCCCCACCGCCCACACTCTTACTCGGCAAGATCAAGAAAGTATGTAAGGTTTCCCCATCAGGCGTTATAATTCTCGGGGACGACCAATCGGAGATCCCGAACTGCGAGGGCGTGGGCACGCCGGTTTCGTCGCGGCAGCCGGGAGGCAGCCAGCGGGGGTAGATGAGCTCGTTTTGTTTCCAGTAGAGGGCGCCGGTGCCGAGGGTTGTGAGGGAGGTGAGGATGTAGAGGGGGAGGCGGAGGTAGGGGAGGAGGGAGGCCATGATGTGGTGGGATGAGGAGGGTTGGGGGGGGAGGGTTATGTGGGTGGGAGCTGCATGGTTCTTTTGGGTGTGAGGTGAAGGTTGGTCGGTTGAAGCGGAGGTTTGAGGTTGTGCTGGGGTGAGGGCGCGGGGTTGGGTGAGCGTTGGGAGAGAGAGATGCTGTTGTCGACTGCTCGTTGCTTGAAATAATGTGTGTCTGTGCTAGGTTGAAGATCGAGGGATCAGCAATATCAATGGTTGATGGTGTAACAATATAGATTGGTGATCTACAGTTCGTGAGGTCAGGACTGGCGCGATTGCCGGGCAAACTGCCGCGTCTGTACCAAGCAATGCTAAGTATCTCCAGGGGTTTTTGGGGAGAGACTCTAGAGAGTTGCCTAGAAAGACCCTAAGGCTACGCGCTAAAATCTATTCTTTAGGCACATCTTCCAGGGGCCTTCAGGGGCCTTCAGGGGAGGATTGGCATTTGATATAGAGGAGAGTTCAATATACTGGAACTTACAAAAGAGCTCCGGGTAATAGCTTCAATGATGTGAATTGATATTTTGGAGTTGCAGCACAGGGCAATCAATCTTGACGATGTCGTGAAAGGTAGATTCGAACTTTTGAGTTGGAAACATTCATCGCTTCCGCGTGGAACCCGTCCACGTACAAGGAGGATCAAACGCAACTTCTCCACAGCCATAAAAAGTCTCATACAACCATCTACCGTCCCTACCTCAGTTCATCATGCACAACAGGCCCATCTGTCTCCTCAGCCGTAAGCACCAACTCCCCAATCTTCACCCTCCCCGTCTCATTCTCCTCACTCTCAACCCCCACAACCTCCCACACCTCCGCCTCAAACGTCGCCATCTTCTCCCCTGGCTCCGCATCATTCAAATGCTCCCACAACGCCAAAAGCACCTCCCTTAACACAACAAACGGATGTAACGTGCCCTCCCCCTGCCTCATGCTCCTACACCTGAACATACTCCTGACCACCACTTTTCCTAGATGATACCGCTGATACGCCACCTCCATGTCAAAATTTGTCTTGGCCATGAATATCTCATGGTTGTCGAGCGCGATCTCCATCATCATGGTGGACAGCGCGTAGAGCGCCAATAGTGTGCTCATGATGACGACGCCGGCGGGATCGGCGCGGTAAGCGTGGACGGCGATGGACCAGGTGAGGGAGTCGGCGTGGTGGAGGAATTCGTTGATGAGGAGGTCGCCGGGGTTGCGTTTCTTGAGAACCTCAATTTCAGTGTCCTCAGGGACTCCAAGTCTATCGTTTCCCCATCTCCTCCTCCTCGCTCGTCTCAAGCCTGCCGCTCCGCCTCCGCCCCCTTCGTTAGTATTATCAACCCATCCAACAAGCTCCTCCCCAACAACAACCCCCTTCGTCACCGTTGCTCCAGCCCAGCTCACGTCCTTCACATCCACCTTCTCCCCTTCTTTAACTTCCCCCTTACCCTCAGCGACCACACTGCTCCCCGTACCCGGTCTATCGCTCACTGGCTCAGGCACCAACCCAACATTTGCCATGGCGATACCATCTCTATAAAGAACAGCGACTCGACAACACGTCGGCGCATTGCTAAGTTGCGGTTGATCATCACGGAGAAGCTTCAAGTACTTAGCCAAAGTAGCCGAGACGGTGCCGTATGATGCGTTTGGCGAGTTGGGGGACATGGAGATGGCGAAGCACCACTCGTCAAAGCAGAATCTGTATCCATCATCCTTGACCGTGAGAGATTCCGTCAAAACGTGTTTGTGCACTTCAGCGAGGGCGTGGGTTAAGACGGAATGGAGTTGGTGGCCGGACAGGACGGCGCCGAAGAGTAGAATATCTCCTATCCCAGAAAGCTTGGATTTAGACCAGTGCAAACGGTTTTGAGGGGTTGTGCCAAGTTTGCGGTGGGTGGCTTGTTGGGCGATTTCGATGGCTGTGGTGTTCTGGGAGGCTGTTTCGGTGATGGATACGTCTTCGTAGCCTTCAGTTCCGGAATCGCTGGGTTGCAGAGTGGGGAGGTCGGCAGTGGTGGTGGTGGTTGTTGCTTGTGCGAGTGTGGAAGCGAGGAAGTGAAATAAGAGTAGGCAGAAGGTGAGGAGGCTGAACATGGTGGAGTTCCAGGCTTCTGTAAGAGGGAACCCTTATCGAGACTGCTCTCCTCATACTTTGTGCATGTTGAGCGTGAATAGGCAGTGGCGCGGCCATGATTTACGCCTTCTTCCCAATCGAGATGGTTTGAGAAGCTTTCTGTTGTGTTAAACATAGCCACTAATCGTCTCATCGTGAACCTTCAGCAACAGTATAAGCCTCAGGACAGCCGTTCAGGGTCCGTTGGTCTGCAGCCAGCTAATGCAGCCCATAGAAGTGCGACATATTGACTAATCAACCGCTGTGTAGAAACGCGACCCGCGCAGGATAATCTTCACCCACGCTGCACCACGTGTCGCGGTCATGCTCGGCATGCTCTCTCATTCGTGCATTTATTGAGACCCTTCAAGCGCGCGATAGACCCGATTATCGTCAAAAAGCGGCATCAGGACCCTCGTCTCAGGAAGGAATCATGTCTTGTATGATGTGTGTGGGGTGCAGTAGTCCGAGCGGGTCGTTTTGGAGATCTGTCATTTGGCTAGGTGAAGAAGCAAACTTAGCTTTAATTGCAAGACCTTGGAGGAAAGTAAGCACAGATGCGGACTCACATCTCAAGACCCAGTAACAAAACATCCGGGTCACAATCTATGAGGTGAGCGGCGAAACAAAATCCGAGTCCCCATCCAACCACTCCGGAACCCACCTTCTCAGAAACCCCTCAACAACCCTCCCTCTGTTAACATCCTCCACATAGAACGATAGCGTCCTCGCATTGTTCGCATCGTTTCGAATCCATTCTTCAAGTGTCTCCGCCACATCTCCAGCAGCAGTATTCGATATCTGATAAGGCGCGTTCTCCATGGGACGGATATCGAGCTCTGCGGCCATAGGTTCGTTGCCACCATCGGGACCGATTAGGTTGCCGGGCGCGAATCTGAGGTCTCTGGCGACTTTATTGAGGAATCTTTGCACAAGAATGTAGGGGAGGTTGATTTGAGGGGTGTCGAAAGAGGTGTCGAGGCGGAGCTGGGGTTGGTTTTTGACGCGGATACCTGAGGTGCGGGAGATTGGGTTGGTCTGCTGTTCTGGGTTTGCGGGCGGTTGAGGGGAGGCGTTTATGATGGTGATGGTAAGTAGGGCGGCAAAGAGGCGATGCATGAGTGCTGTTTTGCAGTACATGTCTGCTTGTTTAATCCGAGCCAGATAATATTTGTCTTATTGAGAGGTGAGGGCGAGTGAGGTCAACGGCAGGTCGTAGGTGAAGATTCTATAATCTTGACTTGCAACGCAACTCTCGTACGGGTTCCAAGCGAAGAAAAAGATCAGCTACGCGGTACGCCAGACGATACTCAAGTATTTGAATCATCATGGTCTCGCACAACGCAACACCAGCTGAGACCTCAGGCCTCAAATTAATCTCGGAATAGTCATCTTTGGAGCACAGCTGCACTGACTGATATGGAATCGTCCATAAGAACGTTAGGCTGGTGAGGCGCAGTCACCTGGCATAAGCGAGACAGTGTACAGTCAAGCTCACAGACCTAATCCCCAGGTTTCATTTAAACACCAATTTGAGAGCCTTGAAACACAGTGACACATTGGCCAAGACAGTGTGTGAGACACGCGCTAAGAGAAGATCGTCTCGACATTATCTTACATACGTACGTAGAAAACAGCAGCTTGAAAAAATATCAAGTATGCGATGCCGTCGATGAAATAAGGATAGCCTAGCCTTTATGTAGATGCAACGATGTTTTGTAAAAAGGAGTGTAAAAAGGAGAGCTGGTGGTCTACAATATTCAAATTTGTAAGCACACAAGGTTGCAAGCTTGAACGTGTTGCACTTCCGAGGAAGGCTGCCAGCAAACATATCTCATTGTCAGACCAGAAGCCTCAATGCTTCCGCTATATGCTAGCAAAACACCAAGACCCTTCATGAGCAATTTTAGTCGTTCATGCCTCTGCCAAAATATCAACCAAATTTATACAGCACTTCCTTCTTCCCCTGCTTCCCCTTCCTTTTCCCTCCGGCGGTTTCTGCAATACCCGCGTCCTGCACGTCTCCGACCACATCTCCTCCACCACTTGCACCACTCTTCCCAGTGTTCGCACTTCCCCAGGCATGACCCGGTGTCGTACTCCTCGGGTCATCCCACCTCACCCTACCGCGGTTCAACCCCGCCATAAGCGTGTTCGGCTTTTTCGCCATGGGCAGTGCTGGGAACGCATCTGCTCCACTTGGCTGAGGTTTCGGTGCAGTGCTCGCAGGCCGACTTGGATTTGGGATTGGCCCTGAGGGTGTTGATGTAGTGACCCATGGCGTCGTTGTTCCCACGCGAGCAATACTGCCAGTATTTGAGATGGCTGGAAATTGGCTCGCGTTTGCAGCTGCATTACCCCAGCTTCGCTGCTTACTGACAGCACTACGCGAGCTTTGAGCGGTGGAACTTTTGAGCTTCAACACACGATGGCCGCCGCCAACGCTACCGGATGAAGAGCCAGGTAGGATGCCATTGGGACCAGGCAAAGAGGGGTAGTCTTCGTTGATAGCGCGCCAGTCGTTCCAGGCTTTCAGTAGATCATTGCGCTTGGACTCAGACTCATAGAGCTCAGCGAGCTCTTTGAGGAGCTTGCCAAGATCAGTGCTAGAGCAGTCGAAGAGGCTGAAGAATTTATCTATCAGCTGGTTGGCTGTGAGGGTGTTCTTCTTGTATGCAGAAACACCGTCGCGGAAGGAGGCGATCTTTGACGCGTCGTGGTGAAGCAGAGCTGCAGCGCGATCCATGATGGCTGTATGATGTAATTGGCGGGCCTGTTGTTGAGGAGTCAGGGACTGAGGTTGCGGAGGACCAGAGGTTGTGTCGGCAGATGTTGTGTTGAGATTGAGATTGTCAATAGCTGGGAATGAGGGATTGGTAGACGATCGATCCCGTGGTGCAGTAGTTGTTTCCGGGCCCCTAGAAGAAGGTCGTGCCGCGTATGCGTCCGTCGCATTCAGCTGGCTACCAAACGTTCTTGGTGTCGTTGACTGGGATGTATGGATAGCTAGCTGCCTCTGATATGCAAGCTCGTCTCTGCGCATCGATTGCGCCGTTGATTGAGGTAAAGGTTCAGAATTAGGGTCTCTGCCTCGACCTCTTGCTCTCCCTTCGCCCCGTCCTCGCCCATCACCTCTCCCTCTTCGGGGCTCTTGATGAGGCTCACGATAATCAAAACCTGATATATCCACGCGCCTTGCATCTCGCCGTGCGTCCTTCGTCAGACCGTTGGGATGTACTTCAAGCTGGTGTGCCTTCAGATCCATCTCCGACTCAAAGACGACAAACTTCTTCTCCAAGCATTCTTGATCAGGACACATGAAGTGATCAGTTCGAAAGTGTTGCTCTAAAGAGTCGTAATTTACGTAGTACTGCTGCTGTTGGCGCCCTTGATCTCGCGCTCTTCGGTCGCATATGTGACATTTCTCGTGCTTCTCCCTGCAATGAACATACAGCTCATCGTCACCGTAAAATCTTTGTCGGCAAAAGCCACACTCGGGATGCCCCTTGAATCCGCTCTGATCTACAGCGCCTGGATTGTCGTCTCCAGACTTCTCATGCTTCCTCAAGTCTTGTGGTGTGAACAGCTCATGCTCGTGTGTGAAGACCTTCTTGTTTCTAGTACACAGATCGCACATCACCTTATGATGTTCCTTCTTGACATGGCGGTGTAGATCCGGCCAGCCCCAACAGGCAATGTCGCATTCCGCATTTGGGCAGTTGTACCGTAAAAGCAGCCTCGTCTCCTCATGTATATCCTCTTGCGTGTATTTGATACCAAGAGTCTCGTCCACACGCTCAAAGTCAGATTCGGCGAACTCTTCGAAATGTTTGGTAGGATCATCAGTGAAGATCACGTATTTGGCTTCCGTCTAGATGTCATTTGTCAGCATTAAGGGTCTCTGCACAGAGATGGGGTACCTACCCTACAATGGGCACACGCTCTGGTCTTGTACAGGGCCCTTAACCGCAGGGCACAGATGTGGCATGTTCTGTGGTTGCATGGAGCGATTGAGTTGTGCGCAACAGGTGACGCACAGATGAAGCAGACTTCTGCTTCAACATCCTCGACGCTTGCCTCCTTTCTCAGAGGAGCGCCTATTTGATCCTGAATATCCTGGGCGGCGTCTCTGGTCGGATCATGACCAGAGACGCCGCCACCTCCCAGATCGTCGGGTGGGGCTCGTGGAGGAGGGGGTCGTTGTGGGATTGCTTGCTGCTGTAGCCGTGGCCCTTCGTTCCGATTCCCTCTGTTGCCCCTCCCTCGTCCCCTTCCTCTATTCGGGTTGAAGGTCTGACCTCCTCTTCGTCCGCCTCGGCCGCCTCTAGCTGCGGCAGGGTCTCTCGGTTCAGAGTTCTGGATTGGGGGTATCGTAGTTGTTGCGGAGGCCATTATTTGTATTTTGACGCTTACTATTTTTTCCAACGTTGGTACAGTGCAAGTAAGGAGGTTTGTGTAATGTCAATTGGTGTTGTTGGACCTGTGTTGTTGAAGTGAAAGGAACAGTAGTTCTAATCGAGTTATCGGATGACGCTGCCAAGACTTCCCAGTCAGCAGCTGGAGGAGATGAAATGCAAGAGATGACTCTTTACGCATTCATGCACTTGTAATACAAGGAGTCACTCCTTCAAATATACAGCCACTCTTACAATCTTGCCATTGGATCAGCTACGAGTCACACTTCCTTGATTGATATCGCTGACAAATAAAAATCTGGGATTTTCCATCAGTCTCCACATTGTGCACGCTATTCGTGTACATTTACACCGAATGAGACGGCTTTCAGCTCCTGCTGTCCCATCTTCAGAGGCAATGCTTGGTTCCAGTGGCTGTAAACGGTGCTTTCCTAGCTCTTCCTAAGCGATCAATTCCTCTACATTTCTCCCTATTCAGCTATGTCAAGACTTCTAGCCTCCGCAGTGTTTGCCTTTGGAGATTCTCTACCCTCGTCAAGAGTAGTCAAGGGCTCCAGTAGACGCATAGAAGCCTCATATTTCGGCCGGCGTTTATCCTCACAAGTCTCAAGTTTTGCTTTAACAATATCCAGCGCAGTCCGACCAAGCAAGTCTCTGCAGTTTGGCTCAGCACCCTGCGCTATCAACTCTTTCATCTCTGGCTCCATGCCCACTTCTGCATGGAACATCAGAGGCGTCAGTCCTCCACTATCCTTGATGTTCACCTCACATCCGTAAGCCTTGCACAAAGCTTGAACCACCTTGGGTGTATTAACAAAGTACAATGGAGTCCTTTGCTCTGAATCGCGAACATTTGGATTGGCTCCGACTTCAGTCAAATATGACAATAGCAATTCTCTCCCGCTGTAAGCCGATACGAACATTGGCGTCCACCCGTGAATTGTAGAAGCATTTACTTTTGCCCCTGCCTGGATCAAATAATCTACACTGTGATTACGCATCCTCGGTGTTTGACGAGCATGCCAGTGAACAGCTGCAAAATGCAGCGGCGTCCACTTCGTATGACTTTCGGGGTCGGATTTCGCACCCGCTTCTATAAGTATAGTCACAGCGCCAGCGTGGTGGTAGCGTAAAGCGGCCTCATGCAATGGCGTCAGCCCCCATTTGTCAGGTTGGTCGATAGAAGCCCCTTTGTTCAACAGATATCTCATTCCCAACGTATCCAAACGTCTGATAGCACATTGAAGCGGGGTCTTGCCTTTCTCGTCCTGGGCATTGATCAAGGCGCCATGTTCAACCAACATCTCAATCACCTCACCCTTCTCAATGTAATGCAATGGAGTTCTCGCAAAGCAATCGACAGCGTTCACACGTGCGCCTCTTCGGAACAACAATTTTGCCACCTGTGAGGTTTCGACGGAGAACAATGGTGTGCGTCCGTGCAAGTCTTGAGCATTGGTATTAGCTCCGAGGTCTAGTAATGCGTCCACACTATCTAGACTCCCGGATACGATCGCCCAATGCAGCGCAGTACGTCCTGTGGTATGTAAAACGCCTGCATCCACCTGCTCATGTCTGCAGAGATGATATATCATAGTAGGATGATCCAGTAAAGCTGCAAGATGTAACCTAGTGCAAGTGTTCAACTCCGTCGGGGACCGAGCAAAGACGCCCATTCCACAATCAAGACTGTTCCTGTGAGAGACTGATAACCATGCCAACGATCCTTCCCAGTCAGAATCACAAAGAAGTGTCCAGCCGCGTAATATATCATGGTCCGCTAGCATTCCCAATTCTTGAAAATGCTTTGGCCAGTAGCGGGCTGCGTAAGAGAAGAAATCATGTTTCGATAGTTCAATCACTATGGATTCTAAAGACTCTTTGTCTATCGTAAGAATGTCGCATTCTGGACCTGGATCCGACAGGTCAAGGTCGTGTCGATTATTCCAAAAGAGGCGGAGCTCCTCCTCAGGTATTCTCGCTTCGACAAACAGCTGTTCTGGCTTTTCAACGAATGCAGGCCGTTTGAGGGGACACTTGATCTTGAAGCAATCGAATTGCAGATAACTTAGGCAAGCTTTTGTCATTGTGTGATTTGCTTCATTCTCGCTTACGGAGTGCTGCCATCTCTCCTTAGCTAAAGATTGTTGTACAAGTTGTGGATCATTCCCAAGCAGAAATTCCTTGGCGGTCTGGTGAAGGAAATATACCTTTGCATCGACGACAGTGACGAAGAGCCCGCAAAGGTTTTTAAGATAGCGCTCAAATTTTTTTTCCGATCTAAGAGCTACTTGCTCACGACACCTAGCCCCATGCTCAATATGCAATGCCATGTTCATTTCGCGTAATGACAGGGGCGTCTCTGCTGCTAAAACGATATGCAATGCCTTTCTCGCTTTTTGAGGGCATGGGCTGTGACGAAGTATCTTCTCGTAGGCTTGGTTCACGTTTCTTGGCAAAGCGGCGATGTGTTGTTGTATCTCCTGAACGCTTCCTGAACCAAAAGTGTCTTCTATTTGGCAAAGTATCAAGTGTAGCCAAAGGTAGGTCCTGTTCTCAGCACAGAGAAGGTGATCCTGTAAAAGGCTCACGGACTCGCTGTCCAGATCCTTCTTCACCGCAATGTCAGACACTCGCTGTTTTATCACGAGGTTAATTTCTTTCCCAATAGCTGCACTCTCCACATCATCATCCACAGAAACCGTCCCCTTGTCGAACTTCTCCTCAATGTCGTAATAACGACGACTTGTTACCAAAAACTTCAAATTAGGCAAATGCCGCTCCATGGAAAGAGTATTCAATGCGTCAATCAATGCTCTTCTGGCAACCTTGGCGCATTCATCTAAAGCGTCTATGACACACACTGTAGAAGCTTCTCTGATGAGATGTGCAGTTTCGATTAGTAATTCCCAAAGCAATAGAACAGAGTCCGCCATTTGCGTACTGTGTTGCTTATACGACCTGATAGCAGGCTCCATTGCATCTGGACGCTGGCAATAAACTTGGTGCAGGATGGCACAGAGGGCATTTCTGGCGGACTTTTGCTCCTCCCGATCATCTTTGAAGAAGAAGTAGCATGTTATTGACTTGTCTGTGGTTGGGAGCTCCTGATCCACGAGTGATCTGGCGAGAACAGACTTACCACAGCCAGGGTAGGCAGTGACCCAGAGGAGTCCACTCTTCTCACACAGCCAGTTCTGGTACTTTTCGTTGGCTATAAACCACCTACATGTTCCTGGGACCCTGTCAGGAACTCGAGCCTTGTGCTCCTTGTAGTGTGATGTATAAAGCGCCTGTAGGACTTTCTTTTCTTCATTAGAGTGATGGTGCTCCTGAGCCTGTCTGTTGCTGGCCTGCAATCCTTCAGCGATCTCCCGACCACGATTCCAAGAGTCAAGTATCTTCTCCTGAGACGCTTCCTGTTGGACAATAACGGTCAAGCGCCAGCAGCACTCTTGCGATGCGATGATGTCTTCTCGGAGCGATGCCCAATCATCCCATTTCAACAAGTCTCTACCAACTTGTTCCAATTTGGACCTAAATAAGTGGCAGACCGCGCGAGCTTCATATTCGAGTATCTGGCCGTAAAACCTAACCAGCGTATTCTTGAATTCGAGCATGAAATCATGACCCATCATTGGAGACTGAGAGTCAGCTGGAACGTCCGTTCCGCGACAGGTATTGTACACTGTTTCGAAATGTGTTGATTGGAAGATACTCTCTGAAATGTATTGAATACCTTTTGCAAGATCGTCGTACTGATCTCGGTGGTTGAGTATGAGCTTTCGCAAATGTCAGCTAAGAGACTTCCAAGAGGTCGATAATGGATTGTCTACGATGCAAGGTCGCTGATCTTACCGGCAGAATAAGTGAGCTTCCAAGGCAGACAGCTGCAGCATGCGGCTCACAACTTGCTGCTGATGATAAAATATCACGAAGGACGATTACTGTCTTCAAAACTTTATCAACAGTGCATTTCATGTCAACAATTGTTTTGCCGATTTGCATTGTCGAACGAGTAGCTTCAGTCTCCTGCAATTTTCTTTCTACCACCGCTTTTAGTTCTTGCTGTCTATTTCCACTTTGCAATCCTTTGATCCCAGATTCCGAAGCCAGAACATTCTCGTACCTGTCAAGGACTTGGCTGGTAAGCGCATCTGCTCGCAGTGTCTCGTAAGCCTGATCCCAAAGACTTGGCTGGCTGTGTCCCTCGGCCGACTGGCTGTTGCTAGCTTTTGTGGGCGTTGACTCCTCTAAGAGTTGAGGTTCGTTGACAGCGCTAGGACGTGGCTTTCTAAAGAGCGACCTAAAGCATCCCATAATGGATATCTACCACACTCACCAATGTAAGTGGAAAACCCCTGCAGACTGCTTGCGTACTCCGTTGTGGTGGCACGTTGCGTGAACAATATCTGCCTATAAGCAAGACTCCTGAATTTCTCAACTGAGGGGAAAAGTAGTAGTAAACTCGACGAACATGTGTAGAAACACAAGATAGGGGCAATGCGGGGAGAACAATGCTGTCCAGACCCGATTGGAGAGCCTTTCGCTGCAGCATAGTCGTCCACGAGAACGAGTATTGGATTTACCGCATATCGTTGCATATTGTCACACGAACGAGGGTCTAGCTGTGCACGCGTAATTGAGAGGAGGTGGAATAAGATGTGAACAATCTTCGATGTTAGTAAATATTTTGAGAGGCAAATAAAGTGCAAGTAGGGCTGGCTAGGTCTGCCAATCCCTTCTGTGGCAAACATGATACATGTATGAGGTGGAATTGGAAAGTATCCCCGGCTAGAAGTACGTAATTGCTAGTTCGACGTGAGACCCTGCGTGATCTTCGGGTCATAGCTGATACCTCTGCATAAGAACGATGCAACTTATTAGCAAGCGTCTGCAACGAAGAAGATGCAGGACTGACCTTGGCGAGTAGGGTAAACACCCAAGCCCTAAAGAATTCATACGGAGCCCACCAGCACAACCAGCCATGAGCGATTATGTTGATGCAGATTGTAATTCACGATCATCTACAAATATCTGATGTGATCTATAGACCTACCACACCTATCACCTCGTGACCACAACACATAGATGTTCTGGAATTGTCAAATGCGCCGTGAATATGGCTGCTGTGAGCCCTTACGTAAACTCCGCGCTTCAAACAACTAGATGCCGCCTGCAAAATGTTTGGTATCGATAATGTCAGAGGATTCAAAACACGGACAAGTGGACTTCTCTCCCTCATTCGTCCACAGCGTACAGGTTCTGGTTGAGGATTTTGTTCATGGTGAACATGTGAATTTTGTCTTGCTTGAAGACCGGTCGCATCATATCGTCGCATTTGATCATGCGTTTGTCTTTGGGATCTTGAAGGTCATTGGCGCGGACGTATTCCCATATCTTCTTCACGGTCTGTGGTCGCGAGAGCTGGGTAGATTTAGCAATGACTGCATCAGAGGGAGATCTGCAGCTTACCTTTGTCTCATTATTGAGCAGTGCTGAAAGAGGGGTTGAAAGCATCAGCTCTTTCTGTAGTAGGTCAGCTACGCGGAACGAGGATAAGAGTAGGCGCTGAGCGACTTACATGAAATCCAGTATTGCGATTCACCTTCCTCTCCTTCACCTCAGATCCAGAACCCTCCATATCGCTATCATCTTCAGCCTTGACTTTGCCAGCGCTCTTCTTCTTCGGTGTTTTCTTTTTCACAGACTTAGACGACTTCGGACCTCCTCCACGCGTAGATCTCGTTCTTGCGTTCTCCATTGCTTGTAACTTCGCAGCATATGCGGCATCACTGTCTGCCTCTATTTTCCGCTTTTTTTTGGGCTTCGGCTCGTCGATTACCTCAGACAACTCATCCTCGTCGTCAACCTGTTTGTGCTTCTTTGCGGTGGAATTGGGCTTGGATTTCGGCTGGGGGGTGGAGGAGGAAGAGGGTTCTTCGCTGGATTGAGCGTGACCGTTGGTTTTTGGAGGGTCATTCTGTTCTGCCATCTTCTTGTCAAAACGCTCCATGATGAGTGCCTTAATGTCATCCTGTAACCCTGTAAGCGACTGCCAAACTACCACTGGCTTACCGTACCTTTTGCAGATTGAGGTCATGATCAACGGCAGCCTGCAGTCCTTTGCGAATACGCTTTTCTGATATTGTATTGAGATCGCTTGCAGCCAAGATTGAGTCTATAATAGGTACATATCGTCCCTTCTCTTCCGAGGATACTGCGGTTTCGTTAGCATTGTGCGATCACTAATTCGCTGCCACTTACAAGACATGCCGATGGCGCTATGTGTCTAGGAGTTGTACGACAAGCAGCCAGGCGATGATGATCTATCTTATCTAGGACAACTACAAGCTAGCTGAAGGCCCATGAAAGACAGTAGCCGTGTAACAGAGCTGTATCATCTCATGTTTCGCTTGTGACACGCGAGATGAATCGCAATACTGTGGGTATTTGTTTGAGAAAAGCGTTGCATAAAGTGAACTACCACGTCTCTAGTGCAATTGACATGCAAGAAGAGTCTGGGAGAATGCACTAAGACCTCGCTGTCGTGAATGTGTGAACGTGGCTGGCAGTATCGGACATCCATATAAGTCGTCATTGCCGCGATTTAGCCGCAATATCGCGCTAGGCTGCTTTCGGTCGATGAGCAAAAAGTTCGCGCACAATCATGACTCCATGCCTATATGAGCCTTCTCGTTCCTTCTTCTCTCCTTCTAGGTCATACTGTTCAAGATGGCGCCTGGTTTCAATACATTACGCGAAGACGATGACGGCTACGACTCAGCGGAAGACCTTGACTTCTCAGGTAACTCCGAAGAAGCTATCCACGTTCGAGCTCAGAGGACACTGACCGCTTTCCAGATCTCAGGGAGCAGTATGATGTGCGGCTGGAGCAGGGTTTAGATAGCTTTGTCATTGTTGATGGCCTTCCAATAGTCGAGACAGGCAATAAAGCAAAATTACAAAAGTTCCTAACGGGCAAGCTCAACGCCTCAGGCTTCAAGATCAAGGACGATGGCTTCTTCATGCCCATGGGCGAGAGTGGCAAGTCGGAAGGGTAGGTCATCATGCTTCCCGAATCTAGGACGAGCCTAAATTGTGCAGCTACGCCTTCGTCGAGTACCAAACCCCTCAACAAGCACAAAAAGCCTGCAAGACGGTACACGGCACCCCCATCGACAAGAAGCACACCTTCGGCGTCAACAAGATTACAGATATAGAACGGTACGGAAGAGAAGGAAGGGTGGACGACGAGTACCAGCCACCACACATCGAGGACTTCCATGAGAAAGAGCATTTGAGGTGGTGGTTGGGCGATCCAAACTGTCGAGACCAGTTCGCGCTTTACAGAGGAGAAGGAGTGGGCATATTCTGGAACAAGAAGAAGGACGCGCCAGAAAATATACTAGACCGGCAACACTGGACCGAGAAGTTCGTACAGTGGTCACCGCTTGGCACCTATCTCGCGACGATACACGTTCGAGGAATGCAATTGTGGGGAGGGCAGTCATGGTCGAGACAAACAAGATTCCCACACCCATTCGTTGATCTGGTCGACTTCTCCCCGACTGAGAGCTACCTATGCACATGGTCTTTCCGGCCTATCGAGGTTGCGGAAGATGATCCGATATTGACTCAAGAGGAAGACGGGAAGAACTACATTATCTGGGACCTTGCGACAGGGCGAGTGCTTCGATCGTTCGCTATGTATGACCTCGCGACCGCACCAATCGGCCCAGAAGGTCAACCAGTCAAGAAGCAAGTACCGTGGCCAGCATTCAAATGGTCCGCCGATGACAAGTATGTTGCGCGGATGAAGGAGGGAGAGGGCATACACATCTACGAGCTGCCTTCAATGAAAGCAATGGACAAGAAAATGGTACGTTCCGCAAATCGTTGAAGACGGCAACAGTGCTTTTGCCTGTGCTCCGTCCCACCCTGCGAGCCATTTGTTTCTCAAGCAAAGCCTAAGTATACTGCTCGCATCACTAATTCCACCCTACAGATCTCTATCGAAGGCGTCATGGACTTCGAATGGGCCCCCTCTACCCCTCAACGCGACGGCGTAAAGACATACGAGCAACTCCTCTGCTTCTGGACGCCTGAAATTGGATCCAACCCCGCCAAAGTCGGACTGATGTCCATCCCCTCCAAAGAAATCGTCCGCACCCGAAACCTCTTCAACGTGACAGACGCGAAGCTACACTGGCAATCGCAAGCCGCCTACGTCTGCGTAAAAGTCGACCGACACTCCAAATCCCGCAAGTCGCTCGCCACGAACCTCGAAATCTTCCGCGTACGTGAAAAGGGCGTCCCCGTCGAAGTCGTCGACTCCATCAAAGACACGGTCATAAATTTCGCTTGGGAACCAAAAGGCGACCGCTTCGTCCTGATCACCACAGCTGAAGTAGTTATGACGACCGCCGTCCCCCCAAAGACAAGCGTCTCGTTCTTCTGCCCCGAAAAAATCAAAGGTGCAGGCGTGGGCAACTTCAAGCACATCCGCACGATCGAAAAGAAGAACAATAACGCAATATTTTGGTCGCCGAAGGGCAGGTTCTGTGTCGTAGGCACGGTGCTGTCACAGCAGAGTTTCGATCTAGATTTCTGGGATTTCGATTATGAGGGCGATACGCACGAGGGTAATAAGGATTTGACTGCAAATCTGCAGTTGATGAATACGGCGGATCATTATGGGGTGACGGAGGTGGAGTGGGATCCGACGGGACGATATGTGACGACGGGGGCGAGTGTGTGGAAGCATACGGTACGTGTCTCTCCCTTTACCCTCCCTCTTTCTGGTTTCTGTGAAGTTGCAGTCTTGGCCTCCTCTCTCTTCGCCACTCCTCCTGGTTGTCACTATGCTAATGGGTGGAGTAGATGGAAAACGGCTACCACCTATACGACTTTAAAGGCGACCTCCTCCGTGAAGAACACATCGACAAATTCAAACAACTCCTGTGGCGACCCCGCCCTGTGACCCTCCTCTCAAAAGAAGAGCAGAAATCCATCCGCAAGAATCTACGCGAGTATAGCAAAGACTTCGAAGAACAGGATCGCATTGAGGAAGATAAAGAGAAGGGTGCTATTGTGGGGGAGAGGAGGAGGATACTGAGTGAGTGGATCGCGTGGCTGGATCGTGAGAGAGAGATGCTAAAGGAGGAACGCGCGGAGGTGGGATTGGAGACGGAAGGTGGGAAGGAGGACGCTGGAGAGGAGGAGGGAGACAACGCCGCCAAAGTCGTGGAGGAGATTATTGAGGAGGTGCTTGATGAAGTGGAGGAGATTGCGTAAGGAGGGTCGCTCTTTTGTTGGTGCTTGCTTGCCTAAAGGTACGTTGCACGTGCTACGTCGGAGTTTCTGCCAGAGCATTATAGCGAAGCTTCTTATATGGTTTTACCGGGATCTCCGTTTCAGTACCCATTGTCTCCGTTCACTCTCCTTACCAGCTTGGCGAATACTGAGCCCTGGACTGTGCAACGGTAGCACATCATACCTACGCCTTGCCTGTATGCCAGACAGTCTTGAGGTATCGCAGCTCCTTGTGCT
Source organism: Bacidia rubella (assembly GCA_032158265.1). Taxonomy (NCBI): domain Eukaryota; kingdom Fungi; phylum Ascomycota; class Lecanoromycetes; order Lecanorales; family Ramalinaceae; genus Bacidia; species Bacidia rubella. Next base: position 84,982 of record JAVTIF010000023.1, on the reverse strand, counting down.
TACTGATTTACGGTACATGAAGGCTACCACGACCGTGTGACATCTGAAGATCGTGGTTCGACCCCTTGTTCGAGGGTTCTCCCACACTTTATTGCCATGAGCATGTCCACCACGCTCATCCCGTTTCCTCTTCCTGCAAGGAGGCCATCACTCTTCTGCTACCCTTTACATGTTCTTGGTTGACAAAAAAAAATATGCTAAGTACAGGTTTTAGCTCAAGCTCCTCATTGATCAAGCTTGGATGGTGCAAACGATAGCACATCAGGTCCGCGCCATCTTCACGAACCAGTTTCGAACCAGACTGCCTTTATGGTGCTGCAACTCGATGAGACCGCTGGATCCTGGTTGGTGGGGTCCGCCCATTATCCTGAAGATCGAGGTTCGAGTCCTCGTCCGAGCAAAGATATGATAATCTACATGCTTTTCTTTTTTCACTTTCATACTTTCAAGTCACACTTTGGCAAAGTGTTCCAGCTCCAGGCTTTTCGGAAGCATTTTGCTGCTAAGCTGGCTCTCACAAGTCCAAAAACACGATTCCGTGGCCAATAGCGTACATGGCATAGCCATTGGTGGGCAAGCGAGCGTTCTTTTGATTCACTTCACCGCTCAACCACTTCGCATTCTCGACCTCACCCTCTGCGCCGCCCTCACTCAAGAATCTTTATCTCACCTTGCCTGCCAGCACCACTTCGCGCACCAAACGACCACACATTCACTGCCCAGCACCATAACAATCCCACCAGCAAGCCACCACCAGCACCAAGTCCGTTGTCGGATCTGTTCGGAACCTTGTACTTGCGCCTAAAGGCTTTCTCTGGTGGTTGGGAATAGGACTCGTCAATGCCGTTGAGTGTTGCTCCGGGCGCGCAGAAGTCGATGGTTCGAGCTTCTACGCCGCAGGTAGATTAAGAAGAGATGTAGTCACTGTGAAGGTGTAAGGTATCCTTGCATTGGTCGGCTTAGGGCTTGTTTTTGGTATGGGCGGCGGATCATCCTCAAGAAGATCGTTTTCAGGCGAGTCATTGTCGAACTGATTGGGAGAGTCTCGGAGCTCTTGTTGGTTGTTTGGACGGGTTGTGTAGTATTGAAGGTTTGCTGGCACCTGATTTGTCCGTGAGATTGTAGGGGATGGCGCTTGATTTCCAGTGGGCTCAAGCATACACTTTATCAAGCTCGAGCATTCCGAGACGGCAGCTTGGTTGATTTTGTAAGCTGATTCGCTGTAAATTTCAAGCATTGTGGCACATTGCGCGACTGATTCGAGATGCAGTGGACGAAGTCGAGGCACCAGATCCCCAAGCTTTGAGCTCAAGAATCTTGATAAATGGGAGAGTACACGTGGTAGAGCCGAAAGCTGCCATTGCAGCGCCTTGGTCAACAGGTAGACTACCTCCGTCAATATATCAGTCATCGTCGCATACGCAGACACACCTGAAGAATGTACGCTTGAGCGCCATCCATTTTCAGGGCTGATTCATTCGGCCGGTAAGTTGTTACACCAGAAGTTACACCCCGCTAGAGATGTAGTTACGACTATCTCTGCAGTCCACTCGTGGACTTCGTCCAGTATAGTTAGTCAACCTTCCGACCTAGAATGTGGGTCATTGCGGGCTCTGCTAGTGATTACCCCTAGCAATTTTTGGAATGATCGGGTCTTTTTGGAGTATTCAAAACCATGATGCTACAATACCTATACAAAAAGGAGCGTGCAATGGGTTCACTCATTAGCGGATACGAAAATTTCATGGCCACCAACAAAAAAGTCGAGGAATGTGTTGAAGGTCGAGCTACGAAATAGTCGTTCAGATCCTGCGTAACAACATTGCAGGCAACTCACGGCACTTAAAGATGAAGTTGCAGTGGCTTGATGGGGAATGCAGATAGGCTTAGCGAACATTACTGTGGGCGTGGCGTAGGCACTGTTGGAGAACATAGACAAGAAAGAAGCTGATAAAAGAAAACACATGCTTGTGTGGATGGGGCTTGACCACTTTGATTTGGCAGATCTCGAGCTTCAATTGTCTCAGTCGGGCTTTCGTTCAGAGCCACTGGATTCCTCATATTCATCCTGATCCTCATCCTCGTCTTAAGCAGTGAGCGTGCCTGGCAGTAACTTTAAGGTGGCGTAGGGATACACATCTGTCACCCAGTCAGTAATTCAGCTCAGGAGACACTCTCTTGCACCCACTCACCTGATGTAAAGCCAATTTACAGCGCAGTGACCGTAGCAAAAGTTCGTATAGCACTCTGATTCAGCAAGTCAGGTTGGAGCACGGGCTTCGTAAAGAAGATAGAGCAGATTCCTGCTGCTGCTGCGCCGAGACATAGAACAGCTTGAGGCCAAACAAGAGTGTGATTCGGACCGGCATGCTCTTCGCTGGTCTTTCCTTGCAACAGCTTGTTGGTGGCTAACACGATAGTCCTAGACGACTTTCAGACCGTAGTACGAGAGCGAGGGCATAGCAATGTCTGTATTGTTCCGTGTCACGCCATCTCATAAGCCCACGCACCGAGTTCCAGGTCCGCTAGACCCCAAATCGAAGCTATAAAGTCTCCATGCTCAAGGTGATACGAGCAATCTACCTCATCATCGTAAGCTAGCGCGAGATACCACCAATCCCTACGTCTCCCACGCAAAGGCTCTAATAATGCATCCACACGCCGAGGACTGAGGCAAGTGCGATTATATCTCATTTGCACGTACAACTCTTTCAGACCGGGCATTTTTACTTTGACAAAATGCCAAAAATCCGTCCAGCCTTCTTTGCTGAAATCCACAGCTGTATTGTGGTTCTGATAATTGCCGGTTGGATAATAGAGATGCACGTGGAGCGATTTGGTTAGTGTGAAGGAATGGGGAGGTAACGGCTCCAAAAAGCTGAGAAATAGGCTGAGCCGTGGAAATCCGAAGCGGTTGCAAGAATATAACAGGTCGACTGTCTCGCAGTATGTCTGCCGACAAGCTCGAAGGAGTCCAGAGAGGCAACAAGGTTCTTGTACGGTGAAGCAGTCCATCCTTCGTACACAGCATTCAAACATACCGCGCGTCAGTCTGAGATAGAAATTGGCTGGAGATGTGAGAGCAACCAATTTCCCGCCCTTCTTTGCTATTAAGATGTCTCGCTCACTAAGAGCGAATTGAAAGATGAGCGTACGAAGTTCTGCTGGCAAGAGAAGGAGGGGGCTTTGTCGCAGTGTGCGTGTTTGTGAAGTTGCCCTCTGCCTCACATACTGACGAAAGCGCCTTTTCAATTTTGCGAACCTCATCTTCTAGTGATTGGGTAGACTGCTTCTGATGATGCTGATTACTCCAAGTCTGTGAAGTCTTCGACGGTCGAATGATGAATATCAGACAGCAGGAAGAGAAGTGTCAGTGAACGGCGCACAGTGGAACTAGCGCCCATCCGTCACCATTCTGTGATGACTCCTACGAAGCGGTTGTTCCGCAAACCATTGACTTTAGGAGGCCGTAATAAGAAAGGCTGCGATCAAATATGGAAGCTAGGCCTCATTTGAGCGAGAATCTTTGGCCATGTTTTCCAGCCGGCTCTCCTAGCAATAATTTTTTCGTCTTGGCTGTGTTGATAGAGCGCCCTGGTCCTCATTAATTTACGTCTTCCAGGCTTTCTCTCCCCCTACCACGAAAGTAATTATTTCTGATGCAATAACAATCTGTCGTGAGGTCCAACAATGTGTGCGACATATGATCCGTCCTCAGCACAGCCACCTGCCTGAGGAATCAAACTCCTGGCAATGGAAGCCTCGATCTGATGTCCAAATCTCAGTGTCCACCCAGTTCTGCGCGTTCCATACAGCGGCTGTACGAGGGTCAACATCTGGTTCACGTCTAGCACCGTCCCCTGCCTTCGTAATACAACATCAAGATAACTCAGACATGGCATCTTCTCTCTCACAATCCGCCAAAGAGCCTCCCAAGGCGGCCCCGTACCACAGTGTTGCAGATAGAACAAATGCACTTTTATCGACTGGATACTAGCAAATGGAAATGTTACGACAAACTTGTCGAACGTATAGAAGAGACTCAAGCGAGTGAAGACAAATTGATTGGAGGAAAAGAAAATATTCAAGATCTCCCTTTGAGACCGTTGACAGATGCTGAGTAACGTAGTCAATTCATACGAGCCTTCGTGCTTCTTTCCATCTGTGTTCCACAGACAGCATCCGGCGATAGGAACCCCGCGAGTCAACTGAAAAAAGTTTCGGTCGATCGCAATAAGCTGTCGTCCACCAAGCACGTACTGAAAGACGATGTCGCGGATTTCCAGTGGTAGGCGGAAAAGGGGACTTTGCGACTGGCTGGATGGGAAAGGTGTTGGTATTGAGCATTGAATAGCCTGGGGTGTCTTATTGGATATTGCGACTATTTTTCGTCGAGTTTTCGTGCTTATTGTGCACCTCTTTGCTAGGTGTCGAATTTGTCTACGAAACTTCATATGGATGCCTTCTTGGAGCGCGAAAACGCAAGCTGGACACATACTTTGATATTCTGAGACGAGATCGGCAAGACTATGATGTAGTTCTAATGCAGCGTATAAACCTTTGCTGAGCGTTAGGCAGCAGTCAATAAAAATAGGAATGTCTAAGTCGATCCGATTGGTACGATGCAGCACATTTCTTCACCTACAAGGAACGATGCATCCATTCGGGAGTAAGGACTGCTGCCTAGTTCGACTATTCCTGCACCTTCATCAGGCCACTTTTAGTGGTTTCTGAGTCTAGAGATTAAAGACTGTCTTGGCCAATGTCTATGATTCGGCACATCTGTTTCGTTCATGATACAGCTGCACTGGTCGTCGAGAGGTCGATTGACGAAGCTCGCGATAAACGGTAGGCAGGAAGCTAGCGAAGGCTAAGATTTGATGTGTGACCTTGCAAAATTACTCTCGTTCCCTTGTTACATCCCCGCTGTGGAACTGCCACATTTAGTCTCATTGACAAGCACTTTAGGCAGGTTTGAAACTTCGGTAATGGGCATCCAGATGTAATTCAGTACTTTTCGGTCCTTCGCCCACATCCCCTGCTTTTTGTGCCTTATGATGAGCGCTCGTCGGGATGAAAGGAATGTAGCTCGCCGTCTTCCAGCCACACAAGAGCTGCCATCAGCTCCGCTGGCTGTCCCATATGTTCTTTGTAAGCTAACAGCCCTTGTGCCTCTAGCACTTCGGTCTCAGAGTTGAATTGTATGAGTCATCCCTTTCTTCGAGGTCCCATTACAGGCGCTAAGAGCGATTTCAAGATGATTGAAGTCAAAGGCCGGCTGGATGCCCTTAGCAGAACTTCTAGCGTTTCCAAAATTGGCATATTATGACTGACAGTATGCTAAAACGCATGCCAGGGCGTTTTGTGAGAGCTAGCCGACTCTTTGCGTGGCGCAAACACGTAGTCTTCGAAAGGGAATAGGACTTGAAGGTCAAGGGATCTCATGATTCCGAGTTGATAAGGCGGTACAACTTTGGTAAATGAGTAGAAGCAGCTAAGAGACGTGCAATGGAAATGATTGGAGCCATACAAGATCTCGACTGTTTCAGCGTGGGTTGTCGACAAGCTCTGAGCATTGCGACCGCACAACTCTTGCTGCTTAATCTGCGCCCGGGTTCAGTGCAGCGATGAGTACAGTTTTGAAATATGGCTTGCGTGTTGTGAACGCCCGTAATAGTGACTACCTTACAGGACCTTAGCTGTTTCGTAAGCAAAACTCTAATTAAGCTCTAATTAAACTCGAATTTGGAGTTATTCCGCTGCTTAAGACAAGCGCAAGCTCGCTCCATACAAAATTGTACTTGAGCTCTGCCGGAGTCAGACTCGAGTCAAACTCGGAAAAAAAAATTTGAAAAAATTTCTTTTAAGTTAGAATTACTATAATATATTAAAATATTAAGGTTTACGCGCATTCTATATATATATTCGCGTAAATCACATGATTTTGGGATTTTTATTATGTAAGCGTGGCTAAATATAGCTAAAACTCCGAATTGTTAAAAAAAAAACCGTGTCGAACCGTGTTAGTTTTAGCTTTTAACTTTAATTTAAATCTAAAATTTTAAGTTTTAGCTAGAATCTGCATATAATACTAGCTCGACTTAAATTTTTATTATAATTGACCTTAAATTAAGCTTGAGATATACTTTTTTAAAAAATGAACTCGAGATTAACTCGAGATTAACTCGAGATTAACTCGAGTTTTACTCTAGTAAATAATTAATAAATATTAATCTCAAGGTAAATATAATATAGAGTCTAACTTAATATTAAAATTAGCTTAATAATAGAGTTAAATTAGAGTTAAAATAGTTTTTGAGTTTAATTTAAGTTTAATTTAAGTTAATTTCAAGAAAAACTCTTTTTTAAAGATTTTCTCAAGACTAACTTTTCAAACTACTAAGGTCCCCTAAGGTAGTCTGTGGCTCAATTGAGCTATCTCAAAAACCTGGCAACCGAACGCAAAGTTGAAAATCATCTCACGCACTTCCGCAGGCAGCTGGAAGAGAGGACTTTGCAGCTGAAAGGAAGTTGGGCGACTCAACATTTGAGCCTTCCCTGAGCGCATCATCTGTCGTAACGTCGTGGGTTTTGATGCTGCTGCTGCGTCGCAAGGGACAGGTGGTGCATTTGGTTGTAGTATTCTCGCACAGACACTTGGTGACAGCGGCTCTTCTTCGCAGTGAAACTGAGCTCCATTTGAAGTAGCTGTACGCAGCACCCGCACTTGGTTTGACCGGTGGCCATAGAACCTGCTTTGACTGCTGTTACGACCTGCGGAAGATAGAATTTGACTTGTGCTCATGTCGCCTTGAGCTTCGAGCATAAACACCGAGCAGATATTTGGTGGAAACTCATAAATGCTTCGAAAAGGAATAATCGTTCAGCACCCGCAATCGTCATGCTTATGCAGCGAGAACGAATTTCCATTCCGATTTGCTGAACAGGTTCCGCATAATCCACAGCGGGCAGTTCTACTTTGTCCGAAAGATAGTCTCTAGCCTAGACCTTCTCTTAGAATGACGACTGTAGCGACGTTACGACAGCATGGTCAATTGAGCTCCTTGTCACCTCGTACCTTGAATGGTTGGAGGTGCTGCACCACATAGGCTATCTTTAGGTGAGCATTTAGCTTCTTCCTCGTTTCTCGTCGCTGCTAGAATCAGACTCGGGGCGGTTCTCCGACACACGACCTTTTGCCTGTGTCGGATCAATGCATAGCTTGACGTCGTCTTCGCATTTTGGCCCGAACACCGTCAATCCCCAGCAATGAATTTCATTGACCCAGTCAATGAAGTCGATGATGCTGGCCTCAATAGTGAGAAATCCTTCGTAGATATGCTTCATTTCACAGCCTGCCCATTTGAAGTCTTCAGTCAGGCGAGGTTGAATGACCCATACATGGTAAGTGTTGCCTTTCAGCGTCAATCCATAATGCCGCACAGCCTCTGTTCTTCTGGTCGTCCAAGGTTTGTTAGTTGCTCGCAGAGCTTTCTCTCTTAAGCAGAATCGATTGTATAGAGCTACAGATGAAGCAGCAGCCACTTGGCATTCTGCGACCTCCTCCTCGGAGTCGTTTCTCTTGAACTCGATTGTGAGATATGGGCACGTGATCCTCTGATTGATGACGTGGACGTGCGTCTGTATATTGGCGACATACACTGGGTTGAAAACTTGCAGCGAAAGCCAGTACGAACAATCTGGTCGGATATCAAACGCATAATCGGTCCACCCTTTGACCGCTGCGGCTTCCGGTGGATGCATTATTGGTGGGGCTTCCCACGTCTTTTTTATCAGCTTTTGAGGCTTGGCGTAGAGTTCAAGCATTCGCTCTGTCTTCCAGCCTCGCTGTGAGGTCACGTCCAAGCTACGCGGGTCTCGATTTAGCAGAGCCTCTCTTGCGTAGGACGCAAATTCTGTTTCACAGAGCTGATTGTGTACCATGCACGTATATTCTCTCTTAATATCGGCGACAAACTGTGCATCGCGCCGCAGCCATACTGAAACGAGAGGAGCTTTCTGTTGATAATGCTCGGCAACATTTGCTTCTACGAGCTCCGTAGCGAAATGATCATGTGCGCCAATTAATGTGGCCATGGCAAAGGTGATGCCACGCGGCTCAAGTACTCTTTCTTGAAAGTCCGCATCGTAAGGTGATGGAGGTTTGGATCGTTTCGATTCAGACGTGTTTGAAGTGCGGGACTTTGCAGTGTAGGAGGCTGTTGGCTTAGAATACCCCGGCAACGATGGCTGGTTGGTCGCAGACATATTCACCTTCTGCCAGAGACTGGCAGTGTGGCCAGGATCGGTTTGTAAAATCTCTTCTCCTTCCAAGATAGCGGGACCACGCTCGAATGTCTCTGTCTTCCAACTGGCAGAGTAGGCCGCCCTTCCTCTATCAAGGCTGCAAGCTCGTCTTTCCCGCTGCTGCCTGTCTTCACTATCGAAATCAACAGATGGAATAGAAGAGAGCTCGGCGTTTGAGGACCGCCTATCAGATTGGCAGAAAGAAGTATTTCTTCGTTTGTGAGGGGGATAATTAAACGAGGAGGCGCTGAGAGATGGTAGGGATTGAGGAATGAAACTGAGGTGATCGGTCTGCGTGTCTGAAGGCTCGTGGAGTGGTAGCAGTACTTTCAGATCATCGTGGGGAAATTCTTGGAAAGCGTGTTCAGAGTACAGTGTTGAGGCGCTCGAGAGTCGAGATGGGAGAATGTCGATCAGTCTGACACCATCAGGCTGCGATTGAGTCATTATAGGTATTCTGGCGATAACAGAAGCTGCGTGATCATAGAGTTTCTGCTGTCATATGCGGTATCGTGGCCGATCGCAATGCGCAACCGACGCGTGTTGATGTATGTCATTTTTTGTCGGACAAACAGCGGCGCGACCCTTCGACGTTGTCGTGGCAACCAGAAATTGTCCGAGGTCCAGCTTGACATCACGTGACCTGTGGAGCTTGAACGCGTTCTCTCAACACTTTGTCAAAACCTGATCTTCATGCTGGAGACAGTTTTGGGTCCCTTGGAGCAATATGGAGGACTCAAGTCTCTACGAAGATCCCCAAAGGTTTTTCGAAATGATGCACGCAGTCAATCCAACTTTACCAAAGCCAACCATTACGTCTCCTGCACTTGTGCGTAGAGATGCAAAGAAATTATCCCAAGATATATTCTCAAATCGTCAATCGTTGATCGACATCCTGGACCGGCATGAAGCTACACTTCGAAAACGGTGGCTCAAAAAGACTGGTGAACAGCGCCGAAGAATCTTGACAGCTGCCTTCCCAGGCATTTCGGTCAACCACCGACCCCGACTTTCAAGCTATCAGGGACGAGGACGCATCTATCACCAGAAGCGGACGGACAAGCTTTTACAATGCATTCTTACTGCCGTCTCTGAACCTACAGGATCTAAAACAGCCGAACAATCTTTTGTTGTTTCTCCATAGTCGTGCCCGATGGGAGCCCAGTGACTTCGTAAATGCCGACTACAACTCTGCAAGCCTAGGCTTGGTAAGCCAAGCCATAGTCCCAGTATTCCTAAACGAATGGACGATGTACCTTCAAGGTCAACATACGCCTCATTCGTATGGCCGTCTCGTCTCCTGGGGCGAGGATGATGACGCATTCAGCCACATGACATCTGGTATTGGCGCGCAGCCTGGTGAAGGTATGCTTGTAATGGATATTCAGAAGCGAAAGCTGGATTTTCTCCTTAATTGTGCAAAACTCATCCTTCACGATGTTCCTCACTCTGATTCCACAATACCTAAGCAGCCACCGCTGAAGGAGGACGACCTGCTGCCTGTGACTTCAGAGCGGCCATCTCTCCGACAAGAGGTTGTCGAAGCTCCATACAAGCGACCGCTCCCATTTAATCTGTCCCGTATATGCGGCTTGGTAGCGGCAAGGTCTGCTGAATCTGAAGATCATATCTGGTTACTAAGGGAAGATCCGCAGTACTTCCAAGAGACGGTATGGCAAAGAGGACAACACCGGCTTGAACGCATCCGCGATAGCTCTGGCCGCCCGGATGATCGCTTGGATACACCTGAGTTCTGGGACGACGTGCTCAAGAATGTCGTTGGCGAGGCTTATGCAAGCTTTCTATCGTGGAAGAATCTCCTGAAAGAGGTGGAGAATGTGGTGAGCCTCCAACGACGGTTTCAGAGTGTTCTGAAGCCGGGCGTCAAAGCTCCGTCAGACTATGAGCAAGCCATAGAACATCTTTCATACAGACTAGAAAACACTATCTCCTCGATTCGGGGTGATTGGTCTGACTGCTTTACGAGTTCCCCCAACTTCCGGCAACATTTCTTCCTCGAGGGTCCCAAAAGGGTTGCCAGTAAGGGGGAATTCGACTATTTCATGTGGCTCCTGACAAGAATTATGATGGACGATCAGGTCATGCTTGCCAGGCTTCACGCCATATGCGACGAAATTGAGCGGGTATGCCAGAGTGACCGAAAGGAGAGTGAGCGCTTGACTCCTTTTCTGCAGCAAATGCTTTCGGATCTATCCCTCCTCGGCGAATTAGAGCGCCAAATTGGCCTTCGCGTGTCAGGTCCTCGTATGACCCTTGAACTTGACGAGCACGAGAAAGAGGAGCGGCTTTTAAATCGGAACCAGCCACAGCGGAAGTTAGCTAATATACTGTATATATGCGTGCGCTTATCGGACAAAGCAACTCCTCTAGAGCGATTTTCAGTGCCCTCTAGGCGAGCCACGCAAGCATCCACTCGCGCAACTCAGCAAGCGGAGAAAGAGTTGGACCTCTTCTGGGGCTTTATCGATGAGCATTGCCGTCTTCATGGCCATCAAACACTTCACGGAATCCTTGCCGGCCACATTGTGCCTCGTACGATCTACCGAACGCCTGACTGGACTGAGCCCGTCACCCGCCGAACGCGTCCAGATGATGATGTCGTTTCGACAAACGAAGCAGCGCCCTCTGATGTACTCGCAGAACTTGAGCTGCGCACGGAGAAGACGATAGAACCATCTCAACCCTCCGCGACCCGCCAAAAGCGGAAGACACGCGGTCTGCCGCTAGACCATATCACCGACCCTACAGATACGGAAGGCCAGACCTCAGAAGATGAAAAGCCTGCTGTGCCGCCTCACCCACCAATCGCTGTACTGAAGAAAGCTTACAAGACATTCATTTCACTCTTTGGCGATTCCACTGACGATGAAGCGGCGCGTGAAGTTCCGTGGTCTAACTTCCTTTCTGCTATGGCTTCTGTAGGCTTTGCCATCCAGAAGCTCGATGGCTCTGCATGGGTCTTCACACCGACCAACCCTGCTTATACAAGGAGTATCATCTTTCATGAGCCGCATCCGGCGAGCAAGATAGGCGTGAATATTGCGAGGAGGATTGCGCGACGGTTGTCGAGAGCATACAATTGGAGTGGTTCTACGTTCGTCAGGGGAGCTGGAACGGGGGAGTAGTTGAGTCAAGACAATATGTATGATATCTACTCACCTCAGTTGTTGAGCTAAATGATCCCAATATCAGTGTATAGTCACATCTATTGCGCATTATAATCCTTCCTCATATCATCAACTAAATGGGCTTTCTATCTCCAATCACTTGGGTTTTTGCTTCCTTCCTTGAATGTGGTAGCCGTTTCTCAGGCTCCCTCTCCGGAATCGAACCCCTAGAAACAAATCATTAGCATTGAACATCAAACATCGTTCATAAGGATACTTACTAATTCCCCGTCACCCGTAGAAACCATGGTTAGCCAATACCTAACCATCGAAAGTTGATAGGGCAGAAATTTGAATGAAACATCGCCGGCGCAAGGCCATGCGATTCGTTAAGTTATTATGAATCACCAAGGAGCCCCGAAGGGCAAAGGTTTTTTATCTAATAAATACACCCCTTCCTAAGTCGAGGCTTTGGGCATGCTTTAGCTGTAGAATTACTACAGGTGTCCAACCCAAGTAGTGAGGTACTCTCAAAAGGACGAATGACGATGAGCTGTCAAGCCGCCAATCACACTAAATGCGTTAGGATAGGCGTCTACTGAATGCGCATTCTGGCATGAAAGACAAGCTTAAAAGAAATGCGACGCTTGATGGTGGGTAACCACCATTCTCATGACCGAGGGAAGGCAGTGATGGAAACTTGCGGCGCAACAAGACTCTGCTCCTCGTGACACCCACCTTGCAGATCTGCCACTCCTTATCGGCGTCAATATACATCAAGGCTCTATCAATCCACACACAAAATCAAGGTTGGAAAGCAGGCTAAGTGTTGACTACGTGGTATCTTTACCAATATTGATGGCGGCATGGAGGGTTCATCTCTACCTCCTCGTACGTTCTTTCAGATCACCGAGAGGCAGAATTCACGTCACTTGTACAGTCCTTGATGGAAAGTCACTTAGGATAGAGATGCAATTGGAAGGCGTGAAAACGGCTTCCTGGCTGCCTTCACCGAAGTCGAAACGTAGGCCTTCATAGGTGCTGGGCGTGCTGCAGTGTTGAAGTCGCCAATGCGGTGGTAAGCTGTTCACAAGCATGACATGACTGACGATGTCCATGAAGTACGATGGCATCTCTGGTGGCTGATGACCGGTGAGGGGTGACTTGGTTCCACCACGAATTTTCTCCATTGCGGGACTTGCTTGATGCCCATCTGTTCTCGCTCTCTTTCGGTAACAGCATTTGAATCCTGACGAGCTCGCGGGAGCGCCGGCTGATCCCGCTGTAGGGTTAGGGCTTCGTAGGGCAGGCAGTGATGAGGTGGGTGGCGAATCCGTACTCGGCAGCAATCATCCGTGGCTCCACAAGCTTTGACCGGGAACGGTAGTCTTCGCTGGATGAGGCTCGATAGCCCCGCGATAAATGAATAGATGGAGACTGTCTGTATCTATTCCAGCTTCTTGCGTCGCGCCTTCTCTATGCTGTTCTTCGCTCCTTGCTTCTGCTTAGTCTGTTTCCTCTCAGCCTTGCTCTCGTATGCAGGCCTCTTTCGCTTCTTCTTCGCCTTTGCGGCTGTGCTCCTCGCCTTTTTGCCGTCACTGCGCTTCTCGTTCGTATGCACCTTAATGCTCTTCTTTCCATCGGCCGGTTGATCCACCATGATCTCCACGTCACCTTCCCCCTCCCCGTCTTGCACATTGTGGAAACCATCTCTGTCAATGTTGACGTCCTCAACAACGACACTCGTGTACTTGTCTTCGTCGATATATTCAGCATTGCGGTCGGGCTCTGCCTCTACTGCCTCCAACCCCGCACTCTCCCCGTCATCCCCAACGTCACTCTGCTGCTCGCCACCCTCTATGCTGTTCATCCGCGCATTCATGACCTTCATCCGCTCCTCCAGCTCACCCTTTCTCTCATCTCGCATCTGTGTCCCACTCATCAGCTCTTGTCGCCAACACCCCATCAACTCTTCCATCTAATTTCATCTCATTGCCTGCCACGACTCTTGCTTTCCCCACGTCACACAAGGGAAAGACGAACCATCTTTCGCGCACTGATCTTCTCCTCCCTCGCCCTCTTCAACGCCATGTCCTTGCCATGTTTTATCCGCGCCTGTTTGCGCTTGTGGAAACCAGTCAGATATTCTTGTCTCGCCGAAGGATCAAACGCAATTGTTTCAAGAGGAGGACCAGGTTTGCGTCTTTTCAGAGCGGAAGGTGGAGCGGAGGAACGCTTGCGTTTGCCGAAGAGAGGCATGGTGGATGGGTTGTGAAGATGGAGAGTGTGGAATGTGGGGTGGGAAGAGAATCTTTCCTGGTCCTAAGCCATAGATAAGTCAGCTGCGCGGAGATGACCAGATATGCGCGCATTCTGCCGATTTCTGGGCCGGAGCGGAGATAGCCGCTATCAAACACTTAGACCCTTGCACAATTTGCTTTTCGACACGGTCATGATTCATGAGAGAGTGGGTAGATGGCGATGAAATGAGATACACATTGGCTACGCTTCAGGATATGCTGCTGAAATTCACTGCATCTTAGCCCGAGAGAATTTTCTGGACGTGGCTGCGACTACGGAGTCAAAGAGACAGCGACAGCGATTAGCGACAAGGCCCCCAGAGCCTAGAACTTCTGGCGTGATTTTGGTTGCCCCTGAGGCCTCGCTTATCGCCTTAATAACAGCAGCCTGCAAGCTAAAGCGAAAAGCGAAAAGCGGGGCTCGTGCATGAATTCTATTCCTGAAAGGCGATAGCCTTAGAATCCGCCCAGTTTTTCTTCGGCCATATCATTCCAGCCCGACTCCAGCCTCGTTCCTTCATCCTTAAAGGCGGGGTGAGATCAGCGGACCATCTGGTCTGTCTACAGCATACTCCGTAAATGGCAGGAATCGAGCTCCAGCAACACTTAGGCCAACAGTTCCCCACCTCGAGTAGAGAAGCGCAAACTGTGGTCGAGAATGACCGACTGGTCGAGTTCTTCAACAACCAGAAATGCGAAGCCTGTCAAATCAGGAATCGCGATTGTATCATCAAAGCTGGAGCAGGGAGATGTCTGCTTTGCGCAGATGTTGAGCGAGACTGTACTTTTGAGCGAGCTGTCTATGTTCCGCTACGGGGGCCGCCGAACTGGTTCTCGCGGTCCGTGCTGTTGGCCGCGACTCCTGCAACGAAACCTCAACATATCGATTCGGCCGTTGGAAACTTGTTGTAAGTTGATATCCTAAAAAGTGACGGATACTTCGATTCTGATTCATAGGAAAGAGCAAAAGCCAACTTCCCAATCAACCCCGCTCTCCCGCCTGAAGGATTCGACGCTGTTTCCCGGGGTCCCGTCGTCGACCCTACAGCCATCAAAGCCGCCAATTTAACCCGCCACTACGAAGTCCGCGACCGACTGCGCCGATTGATTCGGAAAGCATGGGTCGTCTATCGCGTCATCACTGCCTTCCGCCGCAGCGGCCAGCACTACGCTCAGCGCACCAATGGGCCTCTATTCCCTGTCCAGATTTTCAACCCCGAAATGGTCAAGATCAAAGACCAGCGACGCTCACTGCCTGAAAGCGCTGAGAAGCGTAAGTTCGCGGACATCTCGAAAGCAGGTCCTTGCGATGATTGTAAGCGGAAGAAGAAAGCTGTACGTTCCCTTTCCTCCCCGTTCAGTCTCTACTCTTTCCCTCTTGCCTTTCACGTCCCACCTGTCGTTTTGTTATCCCCTTGACATACGCCCTCTACCTCTGTCAGCCTACCCAAACACCATACTCATTGCTGTCGTCCAGATCATGGACTCTGCCTTCTGTCGTTCCACTTGTTCCTACCGTTCTTTTCAATCATCTAACTCACGTACGTATCTCAGTGCGACCACATCACAGCAGATAGTCCAAACGACCACCTAATATCGCCCGTTTCCGGAAAACTAAAACGCCTTCTCCCTCCCATCACCCGGAACAACCCACCCGCAACTCCAACAAACCCGAACGACCCTTCCATCCCCATAGTCAAACTCTCGCATTCACGGCGTCCGCCGGAGAAAGTCATGTGCAAGCACTGCAACACCCGCCCCGAAGGATTTCGCGGAGAGCACGAATTACGGCGACACATGCAACGAGATCATGCGCCAAGGCGTAAAATGTGGATCTGTATCGATCCTACGCCAACTGGAGATCTACTAAGTGACTGCGAGAGCTGCCAGAGCGAGAAGCAGTACAATGCTTACTACAACGCGGCGGCACATTTACGAAGGAGACATTTCAATCAGGATGTGGTGAATGGAAGTACCAGTGGAAGTGCAGGGAAAGGCGGGAAAGGGAGTGGAAGGGGACGGAAAAGTGGAGGTGCAGGTGGTGTGGAGGGGAAAGGAGGGCGGGGAAGTGCGAACGATCCGCCTATGGAGGTGCTGCGGGCGTATTTGAGGGAGATTGAGGTTGATCAGCAGGGCGTGCCTTACGACAAAGAGGAGGAGAAAGAGACGAAGGAGGAGAGGGAAGAGAAAGAGGGGGAGATGGAGTCGTGATTGAGCTCCGAAGCGATGTAAGGATGATCAGGACGTGACATCTCCTCACTGTTTACTCTTGCCTTGAAGTATGGAGAGGTGTATATCGCCTTGGTGTCGTTTGCGCGCCGCTTATGCTACAGATTTTTCAATGGCTTGGGCCTTGGTTGTCAGATGATGAGCCATGGCTGATGGGAAAAGATTGGCTTCTATAAAAGCGCAAGGCTTACAAAAGATGGTCAGCTTCGCCGTGAGCTTCTCGTAGTTCTCGAAAAGTATGCTTCGAATTATTCTCGAATTATTCTCAAACAAAGCCTAGCTTTCCTGTTTGCAAATCATTTACTGAGGGTAGAAATCGGCAAGTTATCTGTCAGCAAACGAGCTTGTGCGAGATGGACGTGCTTGGCGCCCTGACGCATCATCCCAAATCCTTCTGCCTGGCGGCGACCTCTTCTTCACTATCGGACTATATGTATACAACTTTGATCTTAGCTAAAAGCTACCACTTCTGGACACGATCAGTCTTCGCGTGAGTCCAATCGCAGAATTCAAAAAGCGCACAACCTTCAACAACGAATAGTATATCCGAACGCTCAAGGCTACGATGTCCACAGCAGAACTCCAGCAACCATCACCACCCCCATCAGAGCGAAAAGCGCGAATCTCGCACTCCTTGAAAGCGGTACTGCCCGCCTATCTACGCCAACCCCTCCCAACCACCAAATGTAGCTCTTCTTCCAGCAGTTGCGACTCGCCATCAAATAACCCACCACAACCCGACACCCCATTAACATCTCCTTCCCTCCCTACCACTGACAACACCCCACTAAGCTTCGGTCGTAAACTGCATCCCCAAGCCCAAGCCCCCCTCTTCCGCCTCCCGTCAGAGCTCAGAGAGCAAATCTTTCGCTACGTGATCGGTGAGCGGACTTTCCATCTCTATGATCGGGAAGGGAAAATCTGCTGCATTGATTTCACGGAGGGCGCGGACTGGGGGAAGGACGGGAATGTAGGTATGGGGACGGAATGGGCGGATCGGAAATTGGGGTTGTTGGGGCTGGTGGGGGTTTGTGGACGGTTGTGAGTGTTGATTTCTCCAATTGTTCCAGTTCAGTTGTCTCTCTCGTTTTTTCCCTCCTCGAAAAGTTGTACACTTTTTCCCCAAAAGACTCTTGTTCAGCATCCTCATCAAGAAAGCCTACCCATCTTCCCCCTATGTTTCCCTGCAAAGCCTAACTCTTACCACACCAGCCACGACGAAATCCTCCCCCTAATCTACAGCACCCCAACATTCGGCCTCTCGCGCCCCCTAACCCTCACAATCTTCGCCAACACCCTCCCCTCCCCTCACTCCCATTCCCGCCTTCATTCCCACCTTCACCCCGCCCCACTCACACTCATAACATCCCTCTACCTCTCCAAGCTCTTCCGCTGGACAGGCCAACACATGCACTTCTCTTCCTCCGAATGGTCACGTTTCTGGCAAATCCTGCGATACGATATGCCGAGGCTGCGGAAACTGGATGTTTGGGCTCACGACAACTTTTTGGATGAAGAGGTGCAGGGGGAGGTGTTGGTGCCGCTTGTGGTGGGAATGGGGGAGGAGGGGCACGGAGAGGGGCAGACGGGAGGAGGAGGGAAGAGGGAAGGGTGGGTTATGAGGTTGCCGAAGGGGGCGGAGGTGAGTGTTGCTTGTTGTTGGTTGTCCATGGGGAAAGGGCTGATGAAGGAGTAGGTGGCGTGGGAGTTTGCCAGAAGCCATGAGCTGGTGTGTGAGATTGTTGAAGTTGGTGAACGGGGTGGTGTTGCTGAGTAGGGGGTTTGGATTGAAGGTAGTGAATGGATAGTTGGCTAGCAAATGTTGAGTATGTTTGGCATGAGATCCGCCCAAATTGGCGAACATGGCCAATTGTATGCTCCAGCGGCTATCGTGATGGTCAATTGTCGCCTTGCTCGTGGACTGAAGTCGTTGGCGGAGGAAGTCCTGCTTTTTGACTATCAATGACAGCCAAAGAATTCGAGTGGTCAGTATCTCATGCCGCAGTGTTGCACGCAGAAGGATGTGAAGTCAATGCCGATAGAGAAACGCATGGGTGGGACATCGCCCAGGGATATCTATGCTATTCCTATCCATTGCAGTAAGTTTACATAGTTCAGAAGGCAAACCTTTCCTCCTTCGATCGTACCGTTCCTATCCCTACCTTACTCCTATCGCTTTCTTTCTTACCAGCACACATTCAGTGGCCGGTGATTTTTTCACACAGGAAGATCCATCATACCGCCTCTACCTCATCCCCACCCAGATCCAAAGTAAGCTGAAAATCTTCCAAAGCATCTTCCCTAATCCTCTTCTCCAACCACTCCTCGCTCTCTTGCGCTTGCCGACGCTCATTCTCCTCCATGTCATAATGTGACTGTGGCGCACTATACTCCTCTTTCATCAACCCAGCCTTCCAGCACTCAGCCCACATCTCACTTCCATGAGGCGGCTCTCCGTATCGATTGTAGTATTGGGCAGGCTCTAAGGCTGTGTCTCGCTCTTCAAAGGGGACAAAGCCTGATGTCTGCTTTGACGACGCGGTTCGGGGAAGTGTTGGTTTCTGTTGAGGACGGAAATTGGAGCTGGCATTAGGGCGGCTGGTAGAGGGGAGGTTGGAGGAGACGACGCGGCCTTTGCCACGGCCAATTGTGCTTTTTGAATTGGCGACTGCGGCCGCATGGCGCATATTGTTGCCTACTGGGGGGTATAAAGCTGGTGCGGGTTTCTTTGCAGTAGACAGGCCAAAGCGAGGCTTAGGCGCTGCAGCCGTGGGTTTCTTGACGGGATCTTTGATGGGTTTGGTGGTGACTTTCGGCTGTGAAAGAGCAGCAGCAGCAGCCTTCGACTTCAGCGATCCTGGAGGTGTGGCCTTGATAGGTGATGTCGCTTTGGTCAATTTCTTAGGTGCAGCCTCAGCATCTATGATTGCAATCGTCTTCTCATATTCTTCTTGCGCCCTTTTGTGGGATTCGATGGTGTCTTTACATTGCTCGCCTGGACACTCAGGAGTATGCATACACGGAAATGTCAACATGTCTAGGTCGCGTTGCGCTCTTGCCATCATCTTCTTTTCCATGATTGCCCATTTCTCTTCTTCACGCTTCTCTTCTCTTTCGATGTGGCTCAGGCCGTCTGGCCCTTTACGATTGGCGAAGTATTCGAATGCACCTTCGAAGGGACCGCCAGTCTTGAACATGGAGAGGTCTCGCTCGAAATGGTCATCTGGCAGGTCTGGCAAGTCTGTTCATTCTCAGCAAGCTAATAATGCCATCTGCTCATTTCGACCATACCCTTTGGCCGTGGCGGCATATACTCAATGTCGGGCACGTCATCCGCTTCTTCATCCCCCAGTATCTCTAGCTTGTCTACTTGCACGGTCTTCGCTGGTGTAGCTTTGGGCTTAGGTTTTGTAGCAGAGACACTCGCTTTCTTTGTCTTGCCTAGGTCGCCATTTATAGCCGGAGCAGGAGTCTGAAATGCCTTTGCTTTGGCATTTGTGGTCTTTGCACCAAGCGGCGCTCGATTGATGGGACCTGATCCTTCATTCAGCGATGTTTCTCTCCAATTGAGATATGTCTCCTTCCCACCTGGTGTGACAAATGCATTCTTGCCCTCTCCCTTCCCTTTCAACCCAGTCTTGCCCCCAAGTCCACCATTGCCATTCTCATCGTTCAGTGGGAGTTTGAAAGGAGTCTTGGGGACTTTGTTGCCCGGTGTCTTAGGTGGGAGCTGTCGAGTGCTTTGGTTGAGGGGCTTTGCTGCCGCCGCGGCTTGGCGGCCATGGATAAGATTCTCCTGATCATGCGCTGCGAACATAATTTGAATTTTGCTCCGATACGATGCTCGCAGTCATTGATACGTTGCGAGCGAAGAATGTAGTGAAGTTTTCGCTCAAGGTGTTTGTTTACCGCAAGTTGCTCTGGAGATGACGGAGATAGCGGCAAATCTTTGGGCCGGTGCCGAACATTGCTCCTTTGTAATTGACTGACAGGTTAGAACTACAAGTTCCCACACAACATTCGAAGCTCTCACAACTTCGCTATCGTATTAGAATTGGGACTCGTAGGTTATAGTCAGGCATACACAAGCTTTCCGAATATCCCGTAAACCGCCAGCATGTCACAGCTCGACGGCATCAAAAACGTGGGTGCCTGTCCTACCCCACAACCTCCTTGCTTTCCAACGTGCAGCCCCGCTGTTACCCAACCTTCGCAGCTGACATTTGCATCCACAGAAACTGAGCTCGCTCCGCCTCGAGGCTGACCAAGCTTCGCAACAAGCCGAAGAGCACAAAGCCAAAGTCAAGACGCTTGAGCAAGAGAACCTTTCCAAAGAGCAGGAAATCACATCCCTAAAGCACCGAAACCAGCTGCTGGAAGAGAGCGTTGATAAGCTAGAGGAGGAGCTGAAAAAGTCCAAGCATGAGATAAATGATATCGGACAGCAGGGTACACATAACGAGGCGTTGCAGCGACGGCTGCAGATACTTGAAGAGGAAGCTGAGGAAAGCGATCGGAATACACGGGAGATCAATGAGAAGTATGTCATATCGTTGGAGGATGAAGACGATTTATACCGATGCTGATACACTTTGGCAGGCTGCGTCAGACCGATGTCAAGGCTGGACACTTCGAACGCAAAGTGCAGGCACTGGAGGCTTCACGCGATCAATGGGAGGAGAAGTACGAGGAGATGTCAAAGAAGTATGCTACAGTGAAGAAGGAGCTCGAGGACTTCCAGGTCGAGATTGGCAACATCTAGTTACAAGGAATCGGTATTGCTGGCGTTGCTGTACAATCGAAGATGAACGCTTCACATCCTCTAGGCTGACCGTGAACCGAAGATGAAGGCTTCAAGTCTTTGAAGAATGGGCTCCTGCTTGCTTCATGTCATCAGAGCGCATGTTTCTAAGTATGGCAAGTAATTGAGCATGTCTTAGCGATAATCAAGGTGTCCTCTCTGTGTTCCAAAAGCCTGATGCTTGTGGGATGAAGATCTGGCCCCAATCTTCAGAATCCCATTGCTTGAAGTGGGCGCCCTATGATTATTTTCCTGCACCACATCTTGTGGCGATCGCACGTTCAAGAGACCACTCAGCAAGCCATCGTAGCTCTCAGCCTTGTACGGAGCCTAGAGCTGCATGTACCTCAGCCACACTCTGCTCTCTCACATGGTATTGGTGGAGCAGGTGCGCCATTGCATGAACTTGGCAGTAGCCTGCCTGGTGGGCTGAGCACTTACAAACTCGTTAGCAAATGCTGACCTTTCATCACCATCATCTATCCTGTTTGTGTCTGAATGTAGGACACAATCCTCGGGTTTTGGACTTGTTCCTTTTTTAGATCCTATTTGCTTGATCATGGCCGAAGCATTCGGGGTTTTCGCCGGCGGTGCCTCTTTAGCCGTGGTGATCGTCGATAAGGCTATCAAATTGAAGAAGCTTCTCCAGAACATCAAAGATGCTCCCGTCTACATTCGCAGAGTGCAGCAAGAGTTACAAATCACTGCGGACACGCTCAATGTCCTCGACGAATTGCATCGCGGCGAGCCAGCTTCGAAGACGCTGGCTTTGCACAGTAATATTAGCGCCAGCTGCAAGCTTCTACTAGAAGAATTGGATATCTTGCTTTCTGACGTTGAGAAACGTCTTGATAGGAGAAGAGGGGTATCGTGGGCGGCCTTCAAAGCTACTTTGCGGCAGGATCAGGTCAGGGAACTGACGCAACGTGTGGACCAATTCCTGAAGCTGCTCCAACTCGTCAACCAAACGACCCTCCAGGAAGTATTCCTGTCCAATGGGATCTGATCATATGGTGCTAATTGATTTCATAGTCTGTCGCAACGGAGACAGCTGAATGACATGTCCGTTTTACAGCAGGAAAAGCTGAATGGGATATCTACTCAGATCTCTCAAATTACCATACAGCTTGGGAATCTTCAACTTCCGGTCAACACAGAGCATCAATCTCCTGAAGGGCCACCACAACATCATAATTCAGAGCTGGTCGCCTTCGCGAAGCCACCCGTCACGACATGGAACTGGTCGTCTTTTCGGTCATATGAGATCCTAATTGGCACTTTACGAATAAAGAAAGGGCAGAGAAGCTTGCGAATCCATGGGAGTAAAGCTACCTCAGACTGTCCAGCGGAAGCCATTTGGCAATTCGGCTTTCACCCTGCGTGGTGGGTACCATTCAGTGGTTGGCAGTACACGTTGAGACCTTACAACGTCCGACCTCGTGACGATCCAATATTCAAGGCGTGTTGGAATAATGATATCACCACAGTCCAAAGACTTTTCACAGAAGGTTCAGCATCACCTTTGGATGTTAATCCCGAAGGGTACACATTAATACACGTAATGTGCCTCTTGAAAGACAGTTTCGACGTGTCTCTTACTGATCAGTCACAGTTCGCTGCTATGAGGGGTCTGCCATTGCTTTGTGACTTGCTCATCGAAAGTGGTGTCGACGCGAATGAAACTGACAATGATGGCTGGTGCGGCCTCTTAAGCTCTTGGCGCTATTTTCGCTACTAGATGACTGTGGAGCATTCCTCTTGGCTAATCTGCTCCTAGCACACCGCTGTTACTTTCAAGCATGCATACACATACAAGCGACACACTCCCGTGCGTAAAGATACTGGTAGAAAAAGGGCAAAGCTGCCCGTTGCAAGGTATCCCTTCATCCAAGGCTGCTCCTTCTGCTCTCCACGTGTGGCACGGGCCCTTTGAGGGCTACCAGTGGCTGAGTAGACTGAGCGATGTGACTGCCCAGATTGGACAGATAAATCAGGAGGTTGGGAGAACGCCATGGCATGTGCAAGCTGCTTTTAATAATTACAACCCATCGATCTTCCTCGACGCCCTTCAAGATAGGTCCAACCACTGGGATATGCTAAAGGGCAAAGACCAGTTGGGACGCACTGTTCTTGTTTCTCTTCTTGACAGAAATGTCGGTGCCTGTACCATGACTCATGATGAATGGTTTAGTCTTTCTATGGGTCGGCTGATAATAGAGATGATCAAAATGGGAACTGATGTCCATTCACAAGACAATTGCATGAAAACTCCGTTACAAAGGATGCTTTCGCGGTGTATAGATTGGGTACAGGATACATGTCCAGATTATGGAAAAGCTTGCTTCAACAGTGTTGAGGATCTTCGACTCTTAGAGCCTATACAATGGAAAGCGTTCCAATTGTACGCAATCAGTGAACGAAGGAGATTCCAATACGTTTCCCAGTGGGTCCTAATCCTGGCAGAGGCCGGTGTTGACCTTCAAAGCTATGCCGCGAATGAGAATGACATATATCGAGGAAGATGGATGTATGGCTATGCTCATCTACCCGGCTATTGCGTGACACTTAGACATTGGGTCATCGGCGGTGCAACTTGCAAAAATTTATCCTTGTCATGCCAGCATATATGGACGAGGGATGAGGACTACAAGCCCGTGCCTGGATCTTGGAATGAAACCGAGATCTCCTGCCGGAAATGTGCGAGGAATTCGGATATGCTTTACTTGGTAGCCGAATACTGTTCCTCAAACAATCTGGCGATAACGGTTCGTGGACCGAATGGTGATTTCACCCTGGAGAAGGCAGACCTAGAAGGCGAAGATTCCTCAAGTGACGATGAAGCATCGGACCCCGAAGATTGGAACGAAGAGCTCGATGATGATGAGGATGAGAATGAACGAGATGATGAGTCTCATCACGAAGAGGAGAAGGACAACAATACAGAACTCAACCATGAAACGTGAGAAAATCAATGAGGGACATTCAGGAAGGGTTCTTGACCATGATTCGAAGGCTGAGAGCAACAGATCAAGGGCTATGATGTCCGTGAATATTCCGGACCTGGTTTGAGAACTTCTATACTTCTCTCACTCGTAGCTGTGGCTTCTAGGAATGGTTGAAAACTGACTCGGAAACCCCACGCTTTCAGTAGGGCGAGCAAATTTTCCTACACCCGTCGAAGCTTCTAATCAACTAGTATCTAGATAAGTGGTAGGGTCAGAGACCCTGGCAACAAACGCCCAACCCGAACTAATATGTCGTCGAGAAGCAAGCAGATATCTCGAAGATTTTACAATGTGAATTCTATGTGCACGAATATATATACACAAATTGATAACATAGACCTCCATATTACCACCTAAATCATTACAATCATACACATCACTCCCACCAGCATTAGCAGCTCCCAACTTTTGTCCTTTGATCTCCCTGCTCCCCCCTCAAACGGCTGCACACCACCACTTCGCGCCCCACTCGGCGCCGTACCAGTCCCAGTAGCCGCCGGCACACCTCCGATACTAGCCAAAGTCACACTCGCACTCCCATTAACATCAATAACGCCATCAGATCCCAGACTGATGACCTCTCCCCCACCCACCGTCACGGCCGGACCACCAGGCAACACAGTCTTTCCCCCATCAACCACAAAACCCGTAGACTGCGCAGTAACAACTTCCCCATTATCAAGCGTCATAATACTACCTGGCCCCGCACCACTCGGTGCAGACGTCGTCGATGCAACGTGCAGCGATTGCGGACTCCCATTAACAACGGCAGTCATCCCATCCCCACCCACAGGCAACGAGATAGTCGTCCCATCAACCGTAACCACACCACCAGGACTCAGCGTCTGCCCTTCAATCCCAAACACCACAGCGCCACCAACACTAGACGCCGTATAACTATGCCCCGCAGCCGTAATAACAGGCAACGGTGCCGTAGCCGTCGGATACAAAGCCTGCGGCGTGCCGTCAACAACAGCAGTCTGCCCCGCCTTATCCACGGAGATCGGCGTGCCGGATACCGTCACCGCGCCACCGGGCGTGAGCGTCTGGCCTGCTATCACGAATTGAGAAGACGGGTTGGCAGTGTAGGTTTGGCCGGCGACGGTTAGGGCAGGCGGAGAGGGGGCTAGAGTGCCGGCGACGAGGGAGCCGCCGCTGGCGAGAGATATGAAGTGGCCGTTTGTGGTGAAGGCGGGGGAGCCGGCGGAGAGGGTTTGGGATGCTATCATTGCGGCGGTGGGGTTGGGGATTTGGAGGGTTTGGCCGGCGAGGGTGAGGACGTGGGGAGTGAAGGGGTTTTGTGCCGCGGGAGAGTTGGCGTTGGGTTGTTGTGCCGGGTCGTTTGGTGGTGGTGAGGCAGAGCCTGGGACTGGATTGGGGTTTGGAGAGCCGGCGTTGGGTGAGCCAGCAGCTGGAGGGTTTGAACCCGGAGGATTTGAACCTGGAGCATTCGATCCTGGAGCGTTTGAACCTGGAGCGTTTGATCCTGGAACGTTTGATCCTGGAGCGTTTGATCCTGGAGAGCCTGCTCCTGGAGAGCCTGCTCCTGGAGAACCTGCAGCTGGAGAATCTGCACCTGAAGAGCCAGCGTTGGGCGAACCAGCAGCTGGAGGATTTACACCTGGAGGATTTGCATTTGAAGAATCTGCATTTTGAGAACCTGCACCTGCTGAGCCAGGACCAGCAGCATTCCCTGCATTATTTGCGGGAGATTGTCCTCCAGTGGAAGGCGGTTCGGTTCGTCCGAAACCATCAGCTATGATCTGACCAAGGCTGGGAGCAGGCTCTGGTGCTTGGAGAGCAACAGTAGTTTGCGCGATAGGTACGAGAGGTGCAGGCTTGTTCTGAGCCGATCCACCTCCACTGTCACTGCCACTGCCGCCACCTCCTGTACCTTTGTCTGCGTTCTTACCAGCATTCGGATCAGTGCCAGCTTCAGTCTGACCACCGGACTGTGGAGATTGAGCTGCATTTGCGGCTGGATCATTCTGGCTCTGTCCGCCAGCTGCTGGGTCTGAGCCTGCTTTTTTACCAGCATCTGGGGTGGCTCCCCCATTGTTCTGCCCATTCGTCTCCGGAGACTGGTCATTGTTCGCCGGTGCATTCGCTGGAGGTTGGGCCTTTGCATCTTGGTTTGTTGGCTGTTGTTCTGCTGGTGGTTGCACACCTTGGTTCTGATTCGCCTGTTGTTGGTTCGCTGGATCATTACTTGCTTCTTTCTCGCCAGCAGCCTGCTTCGAAGTTTGTGGATCACTCGGTGGGGATGTTGGCGGATCTTGCGTTCCGGCCTCTGGCTGTCCTGCAGCGGGCTTCTGCTCCTTCTGCTCTGTTTTGGGTGGTGTTGGAGCAGAAGCACCAGGATCTTCCGCCTTCTTTGGATCCTCTGTTTGAGCCTGTGCAGCGTCAGGTGGTGTCATGTCTTGCTCGGGCTTCTTCAGTTGAGGATCTGACGTCTGTTCCGGACCCACTACAGGAGCTACGGGCGCTGCTTTTGCCGCACTGGCCGGATCTTCGGGAGGTGCCATCATGCTCTCCCCAGTTTGAAGGGCTCGTGGTGGATCATAGATGCCACATGGCATTACGAAGGGACCATCTCGTGGCGCGTTCTTACACGCACCCCATGCGGGGTCAATATTCAAGATCTCATTAGGTACAAGGATGACAGGGTTGTATGGTGGTCCGTACGTCGCGGTCAGATAGACATGGTCGTCACAAGTGGTGTAGAAGGGGTCGGAAACACCCCAAGTCGGACAGGCAATATCAGCTTGCTTCATCGTGTCGATGACTACATTGACGTATCCACCTTGAGATCTGCAAGTCGAAGGCCATGATTCGTAGGAAGCTGTAGTGATTGCTTGGACTGCGAAAGGTTTGGGATCAGTGTACTGGCCGCCTTTGACACCGCAAGAGTCTGAGACTGAGAGGGCACCTAACACTGAGATATAGGTTGAGGGATAGTTGAAAGTATAGCCATCAATCACTTGGGAGCCCCCGACACCTCCGTTGACTTTGGTGGAAGCGAGCACATGTGTGGCGTTTGAAGGAAACCTGCCACCAGCGGAAGGAGCCTTTGTTGGTTCAGCATGGCCAACTTTGGCGCCTCGCGAGCAGGTGGTTTTTACATCCCCAGTAGGGAAGAAGTACACCGAGACTCGCTCGGCGTAGACAGAGCATTGCCCACATCCAGAAGAAGAGCTTGAGGCGTTCACGACACTGGATATTGAGCCGCTTATTCTCGGCGCAGAGGTTATAGTCGATTGAGTGAGTGATGATGAGGTGATGTACGAGGGCAACGGTAACGAGGTTGTAGTGCCAGATGATGGCGGTGGACTCGAGGAAACTGTAGTCGAAGAAGCGGAAGTGATCTGCGGTGGTGCTTTGCGCTGATTGTCCTGCTCTGGTGGCGGTTCTTCCGGGGTTGGAGGGTTGTTAGGCACTTCAGAAGGTGCTACTTTGGGAGGGTTGTTCTGCTCTGGCGGTGATGCTTTCGGAGCCGGAGATGGACTAGGTTCTTGAGGCAGTGCTACCTTTACTTTAGGAGTAACGTCTTGCTTTGGCGGTGATTCTTTCGGAGCTGGAGCTGGATCCGGCTGTTGAGGCGGATCCGGCGCCGGTGTAGGATCTGG
The DNA here is from genome assembly GCA_032158265.1 of Bacidia rubella. Lineage (NCBI taxonomy): Eukaryota > Fungi > Ascomycota > Lecanoromycetes > Lecanorales > Ramalinaceae > Bacidia > Bacidia rubella. The sequence continues at coordinate 57,586 of JAVTIF010000023.1, read as the reverse complement.
GGGCGGAGCGAGCCCATAGATTGCTATGGAGTCTGTACATGGCAACGTTGGACAATCCTGAGCTAAAGCTACTAGAACAAAGAAAAGGCACAGAAAGTGAGACAATTCGAGTTGCCAATTAAGGGCTCGGGAGACTCCCTTCTTCATAGTGAGTGTGGGCGTTTCTTTGAAACAAAATGTTGGGAGCTACGGTCTCATTATCAGTATTTGAAGGACCCTCCAGCATATCAAGGGAGAGTAAGATTGTTTTCCACGTCCTGAGCCGCGCCATATTGCCTAGAGTTTCAATCTCTTTAGTGTCGCTGTCAAAGGGGCAAAAGCATGTCTCCAAAGTCAAACGATGAAAGTGTCTCCAATCGTGGGTTTGATGAAACAACGAAGGATCTAGTGTGCGAGGTAAGCGTGAAGAATGCCGTATCCGAGGTCTGGGCTCTATTGATTCACTAACGTCGTACCTTAAATGAGTAGCTTTTAGTTCCTGCACGACCTCAGAGTCTCAGACTGCGCCGCACAACCTCTGACAACATCCTCAACGTCCTCGTCTGTCGCTTAAGCTAGTGCGATTGGTCAGGCAGTGGAAAGCTTTTGCATCTCCATTGGTAAGAATGGACGTGCTTTGCTTCCTCAAAGCAGGTGGTTCCTGCATGGACATCAGCCCAGATATGCAGGTGATACATGGTTATCCCTGCCAATTGTATGCATTGCGCCACGAACTAGCTTAGTGCTGACAGCCTACGCCGCGTGCCTGCCTTCAACCGCTCCCATGGGCTCAAATACCGACTGGAAGGTCACATGCCAAGTCCTCCCAAGTGCGCACAGAGTCTGCTTGCTAAGAGGTTCAGTAGAAGAGTAGTAGTTTGAGCGGTGAGACAAAAATAGACGAGATGAAAGCTATGCCAAGCCTGGTTGGGATAGACGAAGGACTACGACGGTCATGATCAATTTTACGTAGGCGGTCTTAGGTATGATGGCTGGTAACGCCGGTCCCTTCACAAGTAATCCTCAAGCAATTTCTTTATCTACTTCGCCACTACTAGACAGGCATCTACAAGCACCCTGCGCGCCGACAGCCATTGCCGTCAATTGTCAGGGCTTGAGGTCTAGCGCTTTCTGCCTCCGTCATCAGCAATACTGTCAACATTCTCTGCCAGCTGTTGAGGTTCGGAGACTTGAAATTGTGGACGAAGGAGCAACAATCAAGATATGTCTGTGGTAGGCGAAAAGCTCTTTGAAAGCTTCTCCGACTCTGCAATACCACGGTTTTGATGTTCCATGATGTCAACAGAATTCAAATGAAGCGCTTTTGCGAACTGCATCACTCCTATACTCATACATACGATGGACCCCCAATGGCTTGTACTAAACCGATAGTAGACCTGCGCAGACAAATGCAGCAGCCAGCGCTGCGATTGCTTCGGGCAGAACCGCGGAGCCACCACCAGTGAACGACGCAATCGGAGGCGATATTGTTCCCGTTGGCAGCGAGGTCGTGCCGCTTCCACTAGTCGGATACGATGATGGTGACGTGCTACCATTCGCCCCACATGATCCAAAGTTCTTTGGCAATTGTCCCCCAACTGGGTTGCACAAGTCTTCTACCAGGTAAAGGATGACTGACACGTATCTCTGTTAGCATCAACATGCCATGAAGCTGTGACATAAATGGGAGGCGGAAAGTGAAACAGGAATCTGGCCACTACGTACGCTCCAATTCCTTACTATCGCACGTGGACTGCTCACAAGGACCAACAACATCATTCACGGTCGGGCATTGACAGATGCACTGGCGATCCGATAGGCCTTGACAGCCGCCTGCGGCGATGCCTGGTGGAATGCACCGTTGCTTTTGTCCGCTTATTAGCACGTTGCCCTCGCAAAGCAAATGAGCAGTGTCCTACTCACAGCACAAGGTGGAAAGTCAGCAAGGTTTGTGGAATCTCTTGTCGCAACAGCAGCGAAAGCTGCAGATGTCGCCGATGCGATGGCTGAAGAGGCTGCAGAGCTCAAGGAAGCATTGGCGGCGTAGACGGGTTGGCAGAGATCTTGGGAGAGCTCTTGAGCCCCTTTACAGTTTGCGAGAATGTATCAGCATAGCAAATTGCGCCCAAAGCTTGATCCTGCTTGGTTGGTAGAGACTGAGGGACTTACTGAGGTAGTCTGCATCATTGCAAGTCAAAGCTTCGCAGGGAGACACGAGTCCCCTGTTGAGAGGGCCGCACTCGCAAGCTGGGCTAGGAGTGTCTGGAGGTCGAGGACATTGTGCGAGCAGGCCTGCACTGTTACCGCATACTTGCTGAGACACGAATGTTGTAAGCAGAATGGCGACGTAGCGGTCATGATGAGAAGGGGACATACAGCACAAGTTGGGTAGTTCGTTATGTCTGTACCCAGACCTTGTGGACTTGGTGCGTTTGACGGCAACGCTGGATAAGTCCCAGTTATCTGGCCAGTCACCGTAGCCGCTAGAATGTTAACGACGAGGTAGAGTAACTTTGATTGAGTCATTCTGGTGCTTTCGGATAGGAAAGAGGAGATTTTGAGTCTGAAACGCGGATGTCAAGAACCACACGCAGCAGCAGAGAGCGCCCGCCATCTTATGTCAACAGATCTGTATGATGAAATCATCAAAACATACCGCTGCATAGCAGATCGCGCTATCTACTATTCGCTGTCGAAACAGGTGTATGTTCCCCGCAATATGCAGCTTACAGTTTTGATCTAAATGAATGGACCACTGATTTGACAGCGGCTAAGGCTTTCATGCAGTCTAATGCAGGGGTATGGCAGAGTGCTTGATATTTCCAAATGACGAGCATTAGGCGAAGCTCGGGGCTTCCTTTGTGACTGGGCGCAATAAGCTGCCTCTGAGCTGGGCTAAAACAATATGATTACGCTTTGGCCATGTTCAACTTTTCTCTCGTGACGCTCTTTGAGCTGGGCACCTTGAGCCAGCGGCCTTGCTTCATCACACTTCCTTTTGCGTGTCCGGACGCAGAAGTCAAACGGATCTGCAGGCATTGATCAGCCAAATTATGATAAAGATACCTACGAAGTCCGTTCGTCATAATCCAGAAACACAGATCTCCATGAGTGTCATGTATAATGTCAGAAGTTTTCTAAGCGTATGATAGTATCCCGACTTAATCAACACATCAAGTGCCTAGGAAGCCGTATGCTACGAACAAGCTCAAGCGAAGACGGCGTTTCAGCCTGAGTACGCTCATCGTACTGGGCTGTTCGATAAGCACAGGCAGCGTTCATGGAGACAGGAGCCACCAGAATTCGCTTGGCGTCTGGCCTTGTCAAATGGACCTGCAAACAGCAAGGCCTTGACTTGATAAATCCAGAAGTTCAGAAATTGCTGAGCCCAAGCTGCTTCTTCTAAAGACACGAAGGATGCTCGTCGATGGTAATATCTTTAAGAACCGTGACGAATTGACTGGTCGTACACAACGTCGGTTAAACGAACTGCGCCAAGGCATGATGGGATAAATCATCAGATTACGTAGAATGTGAACTACGCGCGTCTAGGTAAAAGCAGAGAACATTTGTTCACCTTTGGCGTCAGGCGTCTATGTCTGGATGTGAAATGTGCGTATGTATTCAATGCAGCGTCGCTTCGAACACTTCGCTTGACTTGATGCGAGAGTTTCCTTTAAGCCATGCCAAAGCCATTCGGTCTTGACGCCTAACTCTTGTTCAGGCTCAAGCCAACACAGCTCAAAAGGCACCTTTAAGCTCCCCAAAAATATCGGCAGATAGAGCACTGAAAAATGCAACTATAAACGCATTGCTTGATCTTAGATATCCGAGTCTTGTCATGAATTTGGACCTAATAATCTCATTGATCTACGCCACTAGATACACACGATAGACGTTCTATACACGCATGAGACGGATATCTCAGCCATGAGCATGTAAATCCTCTTATCGTATTCACTATTGGGGAATACAATGCCATCGTTTTTTCGAACTGAGTTTGAGCTAATCGGCCATGATTAACCAACTTCCACATCTCCTATACCGCCCGAGTCTTGACCAAATTCCCCTTTCATTTTGGATTCACGGAGAAAGAGTACGAAAAGCAATGGGAGACTGCACCAAACTAACGGCTTACAAAATGGTTGAAACAAGACATAGCTTTTCGCAAATTTGCACGACGAGGGTTCGCTTTCCATGAAGAGGACAGCTATATAAAAGGAAGTTCGCCTTTGTTAGATAACTTTACTTCTTAGCATACACTTCCGTAGCCAGCTCTGTCCATGTCGGATGAAGAGTCTGTGAAGCTGAAGAACAATTTGTGAGCCTTGTTCAAGCCCTCCAACGAACTTGATTTCTTCAGCTATCTTCCGCGTTGGCATTCCTTAACTTCAAAAATCTGTCTAAGGCCTTACACTTGACAAAGTATGATGTTTGATATAAAGACTAAGAGGAGCTCTGTAGTGGGCGAGGTTGTAGTCTCACGTACGCACTTTGAAGCAGTAAGTCAAAGGAAGGATGCTGGAAAGGGAGAGCAAATCGATCGAAAATTGTAGCCTGGTCAGTTGAGATAGAGCTGTATACGGAGACTCTTCACTTCAAGTCATGCGAGCATACAGCTCATGGATACTGTACGAGTCTCGACGTGAGCCGCCACACCCTGCACAAAAGTTGACTAATCTATTATGCATGATAGTAAATCATAGCGCTTTAATCATCAATTGATTCCACGACTTCTAGATGTAACGCTAGAGAGCAAATGATCCCTCCCTCAATAGGTCTATCAAACTCCAGCGAACAAAGGATCCAACTCTGAATAATGTGCTGGATCCGAAGGTGGTGTGGTTTGCCAACAAGGGCCTTGGCGTCAGTGAAGCCAGCGTCGGAGCAGCTCGGTCGCCTTCCAATGGCACCACACTTTTCAGATGCTCATCTGCTAGGACGGCTGTTCCAGAGTGGTTGCTTATTTGGTGTGTGTGGATCGTCGCCATGCTACTTTTTGAGTCTGAAAATGTCAAAGTAGAGCATGCCGATCATGTTGCAAAACCATAACGACAAGTCTTGTATTAGTAGCAATGCATCAAATGAGATGAGGATCCGCACGTCCCAACCAATGTCCACCGAGAAAGGGCTTTCTAGAACATTGTACGTACTTTTCAGCCACCCAATTTTTGTCAAGGTGGTATGGCGTCATTGTGAGCACTTGAGCATTTGCTCAAGCCAGACAGCATTCGTCTACAGTCGCCACACCACCTATATGATCATCAGCTCCTTCTTAAAAAATGATTTGTCCATCAGGACAGCCACATGCTGGCAAATAGATACTTGGATCTAAAATGAGATGTAAACGGCTTCAGCAGCAAGCAACCGATTGCTATTGGGAACACTAAGTAGAAAGATCGTTTCATCGTCTCCTCCCCCTTCTCCATGTAACGGTCAAACAAAGTACATACATGGTAGACTACTTTTGTTATCGCCTTTCCCGTGGAATTTACTAAAGCTTTGTGATGAGAATCAAGGCGTTTAAGACCATCAATACCCTTCGTTAACCATATGAGCCGATCGTCACTTTTCAACAGCACGTTCCGCTGGACTCTTCTATTGGCTAATACCTCCATCATTCGTCATCAGCACCACGGCAAAGCTCTGGGGCGATTGTGCAAATATCTTCGAGAAGGTCTCGCCCAGGACCAGAAACATCTGTAGCCGAAGATTGAGGGAGAGATGCTCCTGCCTCACGGTTGACTAGTTTAGCAGCCGTGCGGATGCCGGTAGATCCGGCCGTTTGAGATTCGGCGACAGGTAGAGCGAGAGTGGTGAAAGGCAAGGCAACAAGAAACATTGCAGTCGTGGAGAATACCATAGTAGCGCGCATGTTGACGATAGTAACAGAACACTGAAGATTATCAAGTTGAAGTAGATTGATAAGGTGTGAGGTAAGTATAGACTGTGGTATTTTTGAATCCTAGGACTTGAAGACAGAATTTCGAGACGCTGGGTTGGCGATACTTATAGGCCTCATATGAAGTGGGACATCGTGAGCAATAGCTGACACAGAGCATGTATCGATGACGCTTACTATTTGGTACTAACATGGCCGAGGATGATCGAAATGGTGCCATCACGAAGCTTCTACGTTCGATGTCCATGTGACGTATAGTATGGGTTAGAGTAACATCAGGTCATTACCCCGAAGGGTCTTAGGGGATTTTCAATCCAAGAGGGAGCTGTTCAGAGCTCCGCTTGTATTGGATGAGCGCCTTACTGATCAATTCCAAGAGGGGTAAGTCCAATATCCAGCACATTAACAAGTCACAAGGTACAAGGCAACAGCCGGTGAAGACTGTGGCCGCCAGGGAGTACGTCCATGTAATGCTTGATGTGAGAACACTACGACCCATGGCAAAAAGCATGCTAGGCGCATTAAAGGAATGGCACAATCAGGCAACAGCATTCCATTGAGTATAGACAAGGAAGTGATTAGCTCAACAGGCGTTTCTAGTAGAATGTAGTTGGTAGTCGGCGCTGTTCGGTGGTCTGTACACGACCACCTTCTTTGACAAAAGCCCGATGGTAGGAAACAGTGTGTGCATCCTCCTTTAGTAGGAACACTTGGCACGACTCTGAAAGACTCCGGACTTTTTCGGTCAGCTACAACAGACCGTCTCATTCGCCAGCAGCTCACTTTCACAGGAGGTGGATGCTCTTAAGAGTGCTTACACTGCATAAAGCGATCGACAGTCATCTGCCCTAAGCAGGTGCGTGGCGTTTGCTTCACACACCATCATATGAGACTCCACATTGAGGGTGTACTTGCTAAGCTATCACAAAGTGGCTTGCTTGATTGATTGATTCTAACGCCCCCATACATCACGTCGCTGATCGTCGTGACTTCGAAGCTTGTGGGAAGGTTCGCCGGCATGAATCTGAATCTCTCGATATCTTCTAATACTCTTTCATCAGGCGTGAGGCTTCACATTCCTTTTAACCCATCCATTTAAATACATGAAATGGTTAACAGAGTATAGTCCAATAGAACAAGTGCAGCTTCACCAAACCCAGTGACATATCTTTGTCATAGCACGTTGCAGCAGAGTCAGTTAACCGACTCTTGTATCCGAGTATGAGCGGCTCCCGACCACTGTCACCTGTCGAACAATGCCAATTGGGTATCTCTGACCCATCACCACGGGCCCAATGCTGTCAAAGGACATGCCAAACAGCGTTCCCTGATTCCGGAAACTGGCATTTTTGAAAATTGAACTTATGTCGAAGTAAAAGGAAGTCGTAACCATGATTGTAATTAGGGGTGTGCATGTAGCAAAACCACGATCCCAATCCAACGGGAAAGCAAGTAAAATTCCAGAATCGGCTTAGTGGAAGGTTTTTTACAGCATACCCTTACCCTAACCCTGATAATAAAGATTATAAAGTATGATTTCATTTCTTAGTGAGAATCCATGATGAGACCGACATGCCAGTTGAAAAGAGGGGAGGGACCAAAGCAGTCGAGAGAAAGATACATAGCTCCCATGTAAGAGGACATTTCCCTTACCCAACATTCGATTCTATCACCCATACTAGCAGCATTTAGTGAAGAATCAGCTTTCTACGCCCGAATAGCTCCAGAAATTCCTCAAGTGGCCTGGCAAGACAGGGTGGTTGTGCCTGCTCTGCGCTGTGGAAGATTATACCACAATTCGTAGCAAGTTCACAGCAGTAGAGGTTGAAATTTCCCAACTTTTCGTTCCTCCCCAGCACCGTCACCAGGTGGAGCGAGTGTGTTCAATGCCAAACCTTAGTTGCGTCTTCCACTTGCGCTAAAGACTCACACGAATCAATATACGCTCCATGAAATTCAAGCAAACTGCTTCTGTGTAAGACGCAATAGGAAATTCAAGCTAGTGTCCTGTATTAAGGTCTACCTGCAAAATTCAGCCGCAGTAGGCAAGCGACTTGAGAGCTTCGGACGACTTTGCAGTGTCGATCTGACCTGACGAGTTATTGGGAAGGCTGCTCAAAAATTTCAGAGTATTTGTCGATGTGTTTTCGATATAAACGAAGGAGTAGATCATGCAAATGTACCCTTATAATCAAGCTTGACTTCAGGTTCATAGACTAAGGGGCTGGTCATAGGTCTTCCCACATAGTAAGAGTAGCAAGGATTGGGCCATTGCGAGAGCGACAATGGTCACCTCCTGAAGCACTTACATGTACTGAGAAATGGCCATGTATTGATGCGGCTTAATGAGTGAAATTATGTCGCTTCGTAGACTGAACGCATTAACCCATTCGAGGGGAGAATGTGGGTTGTGGAACGCAATAACAAAGTAACACAATGTTGTAACAACTAATAGTCTGATCTCGTAAGACCGATGGTCATCAAATAAATCGTCGTTGAACTCAATCTAGCAGCATGCCGCGGAAAGGTGCAGATGAAGATTGCATGGGCTTTTTGCAGATACATTGACGCGAGGAATGGTATCACGCAATATGCTAACTTTGCTCGAAGGTAGGTATTAGAGGGCAGTGTATTTGCTATATTGTGATTCAATCTAGCGAATAATTTTAGCTAGACAGCGTCATCTCTCAGGAGTCTGTTCTTACTAGGCCGATATTTCTCAACCAACATGGTTGCGTGCTCTGAAATCTGTATAGCCTCATGTATTTGTTGCTGTGGAGGACTTGTGTCGATATGAAGTTGTCTGGAAGTCAGCAAGAGCCATTTGTTCCATGCGCCAAAACTGGCTACACCTTCCTCTGTTATGGCTCGAGTTACCTATGAAGCGCATTGAGAATATTGTTGTAAGAAGCTTGTAGCATATCCAGCCTTGATATTGTTCGTTAACGGTGAACTCTAGCATGCCACAAGCACAGTGGTCCAAGCCTCATCCATTACTTATGTCGTAGACCATACCACTGACGCAAAATACAGTGGATTTTTGCTATCATTAGTCACCGTCAAACTGTTCCTCGTACTTTTTCCAATCCGCAAGGAAATCCTCCACGCGTAGATCCCAATCGTAATTATTAATCCCTCTCGGATCCATGTCCAACATTTGCACTAGTCTGCTCAAAAGTTCCCGTTCCTGCTCTAGTCTTTCATCGCAAGGAATGGTACGTTTCTTAATGAGCATGCCAGCCGCATTGATATGACTGGCCGAATTTTGGGTACCAGAAGCTGTTTCATCCTTTACGTCTGTTTTGGGACCTAACATTAGCGAAGAATCCATTGCATTTGGAAATTCTCCCTCTACCAAATCTGATACCGGTGCATCTGACACTAGTGTGGCATCGGGTAAGCCTTCTGCCCTGGATTGCAAATGACCGGTGGCTAAGGAGGGCGAGGTCTCGGGAGACGGTGAGGGCAATTTCCTGCTGCGACTGGTTTGGCTATTCCCATTCGTTGACTCGTCAAAGTCAAGCATGTCTTTCCAGACCGGTTCAGCTATCGGATCAGGCGCGACTCGAACATGATCCCAATCGATGACTCGTAGGATGATTTCTTTATGCAGGCAGGCAACGAGAATATTTCGCGGAGCTAGATCCTCGTGCCATAATACATTCGACCCGCTAGGTGCCATGTCCTTGAGGAGCTTGAAGCGGTGCAAGCCTTTGAACACCTCGTCGAGTTGATTCAACAGATATTCATCGCCTTCGAATCTCGGTTTTGTATGTAGGTATTGGTGCAGGAGATCCAGCAAGCCCTCCATCTGAGCTATGATACTTGGCAAGCCGTCTCCAGCTCTTGTAAGCTTTGTATCTGGCCTTGTGTTCGTCGGATCCACAATTTCAAACAGCTTTAAATGATTGTCGAGATCTATTTGCGATGTCCAATAACGGAATGGTACTTCGTTACTCGCTTTGATACGACCCTGTGATGGGAAGGTGATGTTACGAATGCTTTGCCACAGCTGGTGGAGGGTATGAAGACAATATGTCTTGCCGTTCTCGGATAGATGAGGGAGTAGATTCGCCAGGTCGCCGCCAATAAAAAGCTCTACAAGCTCGAACGCAGCGCCGATGGCATTATCAATTGTTGAGTCATAGTAGTAGACAGCGTCGCTAAGACCAGCTGCTCCCAGGTAAGTGTGCAGCGCGAAGGCACATCGGTGGATGTTTGTGTTTCGTTGCAAGCATGCCGCATCTCCAGGGTAGCCTTTATCACCATTATCCCACATCAAGGCATACCTATTGATTCGCAGGCCACAGATAGTTGCTCCACCCAGCCGGCAAGATCCAGTAAGCAGCTTCACAGTGAAAAAGTACCACGACATTCCCATACCCCGGTAGCCTATTTCTATGACATCGCCCAGACCAAGCTCGCCTTCGCACAGTCGTTGCAAGCGCGACCCTTTGTCCTTACACCCCCATTCGTCATTTCCTGCCAAGTTGATGAATTTACAGGTAGCCGATGACTGGTTATCGACTCGATTCGACATTACCTGAGGACTAACCGTCTAATCGGAGAGCGAGGTTGAATGAGATTAAAGCCCTTCGCAACTTAAAAAGAGTAGTTGGTTGCACTTGATATCGAGAATCTAGCGTCTATTCACCCTATCCTCCAAACCACACACGAGTCTGCAAGTTGGAACCTATTCGAATTCCGTGTGCCCATGATGAGAGAAGGAGAAGAGCACAATGAGTCATTGTGAGTCAGAGAAGTGGATAAAGTGACTTTGAGTTGATAGTGAATATGTGGCTGAACCATCAAAACAACAAGAATCTTCAATCGAGGACGTCCTACGATGAAGATGACCTTCACCTTCGTCAGGCGACATTCAGATTTCTCTCATTGAGCTACTGCAACCCAAGGCTACATCCAAATCACATCAGGATGTTGATCACGCACGCAGCTCCATTGCGCTCAGCGCTATCAGCTGTCAAGCTACACTCTTCCATGATTACACCGTGCACGACATGCTCAGCTCTTGCTCCGCTACAGCAACTATCACCTCTCCGCCAATCGCGACATCATAGCTCCACCACAAGCACTCTCCGAGTCCGAAAGCACTTAAGAGCCTCATTAGGCCACTACACAATTCGCCATGCCTCACTCGCAGCTTCTTCCCCACCTACCGCACCCTACGCCAAATCCTCACCAACCAAGCCCAAAACACCAGTCCTCGAACCAACCTCCACCTCCTCCCCCGCAAAATCGGCCGAATCCACACCCTCCGGCACGATCCCAACAACCTCCCCGCATCCCAATCCAACAACCTCCTACGCCGCATCCGTCACCCCACCTTCCTCTTCCTCCACCCAGCAACCCCTCACCTGGAACGCCTTCCTCCGACTCCGCCGCATCCGCCGCCGCTACAACCTCGTCGCCAGCATCGCCTGCGGATCGGCCACACTATTCGGTGGCGCTGGCGTGATGGTGGAAGCGAGTCAGAACCTCGAGTTCTTCAATCAATTCGGGATTGATCCGTTTATCGTAATGGGATTTTTGACGCTCGGGTGTGGGGCTCTGGGATGGTTGAGTGGGCCCGTGCTGGGGAGTGCGGTGTTTGGGATTAGGTATAGGGGGTTGAGGGGGGAGATGGCGCTGGTGAGTGATATAATTCTCATCTTGACGCGGACGTAGATGGAGTGCTGACTATGCTATTTGCAGAAGGAGAAAGACCTCTTCCAACGCATCAAGAAGCGAAGGGTTGATCCCTCGAACTCGTCGAGCAGTAACCCAGTGCCGGACTACTATGGAGAGAAGATTGGGAGCGTGGCGCAGTATCGGACTTGGTTGAGGGATCAGAGAGCATATAATAAGAGGAAGCTGAAGAGCTTTGTGTAGCACTGGTAAAGAGATGAATGAGCCTTATTAGAGAACGAGACAGTGCTCTACGGTGTACATTTGCGTGCGACACAAGGTAATGGCTCGGATATTGCAGCGAGGTTCACTACTTGAAAAAATATGCATCTTATCGGAGCGAAGGTCTAAAGGCACTCCACTTTAGTAGCATTGTACGTATGCGAGCGTCAAGTTCCTTATATTAAGATACATACATCTCTTTAGTAATGCAAAGGTGCACCATTCATCAGAGGTCGCTAGATTATATTTTATCCCGTTGAGCTTCCCGCACCCCTCCTATTATTCACGAGAGATCGTCGAGATCATCTATGCCGCATGTACGATGCAAGTGTATGATTGATTGATTGTAAAGCGAGTAGTGCTGAAGCAAGTCGTAATACGAATGAGTGTGATTCCTTTGGCCCAATGTGACAAGCGCTCAACGAGCATCAATACTGATTATGACCGTATGTCTGATTTCGTGTCAAGTGTACTTCAAAATAGTATTCATTTGTTGTTTATATAGCAAAGTCGTCTTCGTCCTGCAAGGACCCACCTCTTGTCATCTGGTTGAAGCGTATTTATGAAATGTTGCAGAAAGACGAAGCAGTACTTGCGTTGGTCGACTCCGCAATTGTAGTTCTCGAGGAGTCAGCCTTGAAACCACGCCCTTTGTGCACAGTAGCCTCGTCCTCAACGTCAACCTTCTCTAGTCGGGCAGTATCTTCTTCCTTCCCTATCGCTCCAAGTCCCAAAAGCTTCGAAACGGAGAATTGTGGATCCGAGCTAGTAAAAGCTGCAGCCTGCTGACATGAAGAAGGTTCAGTTGACTTTATATATTGGCCAGGCTGCGCTGGCTCAAGAAGCGTTGAGAGTGGCTGATCACACGGATCCGCTAACCAGCGAAGAGTGCAGTCGCGATAGCGGTAACTCTCAGCGAAGAGCTTTGAAGCCGATGTTGCAAATTTGACAGCGCAAAAGCGAAGACTGAGCGTGCCACTGTGGTAGCTGATATATTCGACGCCTGTCCACTTCATGACGGGAGAAACAGCCAGCTCGCTCTTCAAAGCCTGTGGACCGATGTTCGGGAAGTTGCGGACTTCGAAGCATCTTGTCTTGTCAAAGTGGCTGAGAGACGCCTGTACATTTGGTGCGATTGGCCATGTTGGTGTAGGAACAATTGAGACATGCGCTTTCCAATCATCAAACGCAATGGGATGTTCGTTCGCAAAATGCACGTACGCGCTTGCTGCGCACTGCTTGACAAACGTCACCAGCGCTGTCATCTTTCCAATTATCGGTATTGTATTCAAAAGCCTCGCGTTCAGTACCTTGCCGCCTCTGACCTTGTTGAGTAATGTCTTCATGTCAATGTTGGGCGGTAGATTGGAGAGAGCCACTGTGCGATATACGTCCTTCTCGCCTTCTCCAGGAATGAATCGTAAGCCATAGTGAAAGAGATCTGGAAAACGAAGATCTTTGGGGCCTGCGTCATGTTGATTGACAGCAATCGCCCGCTGTCGCTCACTGACCGTGACGAACTCTTTGAGAGGATTCCATTTCACTGGAGGATCATTGTCATCATATGTTGCAGGATGGTTGATAGCTAAGCTCGTAGCAGCCTGAGCGCTGGCCTTGACACGCACTATCTGCCCACTAGATGATCGGCCTATTGATTCCTCAACATTATTGAAAGAAGATGACGGGCTTGCCGAAGTGTGACTGCCGACGCTAGCATGTTCGGTCGGCAACATGTCCACATCTGGAAATCCTTGGTCCATGCCCCTGATTTGCATATCGGAAGACTGGACAACGTGCCCTTTGGAGCTATCGCTGGTAAAGGACGAGGAAAGACTTGGGACATTCGAAATTTGGGGCTGGGTTGCGTCAGCGCCTATCTCATGCAATTTTCTAGAGTTCCCTACTGGTGTGGATACTTGACGTTCCGCATCTGAATCGTGAGTATCTTTTGATCTCTCGAAGCGTCGAATATATGCGCTTGTTGCAGGGCCAATCTCAAGAGGCAAAGAAACAGAAGAGGAAGGCCAGGCGTTACCGGTGTTCGCATGAATCTCGCCTTCCTCAACAGCGTCAGATTCATGGAGAAGAGTAGAAGAGCTGCTATCATAGTGTCCATCGGGCGACGTCTTGCCTTTCCCAGCAGGAGCAGATTGTGACTGGGACAGAGAGGCAATGGTCTGGCTCAACGTTAAAATCAGCGAGTTCGCTTGCTTGAGCTGCTGATTCAACGTTTCCACATTGTGGTTGGCTTGAGCAAGCTGCTGCTGCAAGACCCCAGGACCCTGGTTATTATCGCTCGGAGCATCGCGCGTTTTGCTAGGCATTAGGTGCACCAGGCGAAGCAATGCAATTTCGGCTTCGCCCTTTGAAAGTTTGCATTGCTCAAGCTCCTTTTCCAAGACGGCAATGCGGACAGTCGCATCAATATACAGCTTGTCCTGTCCCATGTGAAAGCCGCTGAGCATCTGCGGGGCTGTAGCATAAGGATGTTGGTTGTAGTAAGTTGCATACAGAGGAGGATGTTGGTCGGATTCTACCTTAGGATAGGCGCCGTTGGGACGGACATCGTTGGAAGAAGAGGACGATGCGGATGACTGGAATGTTTCCGAAGCCATTGTTGGCAGAACGTTGGTAGTAAGCCGAAGGCTAGAAATCTTTCACAGGGATCAGTGCCAAGCGTCCGACGGATAGCCATGGTAGGGAAACATACCAGTGATAGTGCGGTCAAAATCAAAGTCAAAAGAATGTGGCAATTGTTTCAAGGTTGCTGGTTAACGGATTTTAGAGTTTCTTCCGACTATATGGGAAGAAAAGCCTGCAGTGAGACCACACGAGGTGTTCAACAATGGTTTGAGATCTTATTGTAATAGTAAGAGTCAATTGAGTCTGCGATGCTGTTGTCGTTGAGTAATCTTGAAGTGCAAGTAAAATATAGTGAGAGGCAATATTGGTATCTTGAAAGCCGAAAGTGATAGGATACGGCGCCAAGAACGAGGCGAATGAGAGGTCTGGGATGTTCAACTCCGCTGCTCGTACGAGTTCTTGCGAGCAGAAGCCTCCAGCTTATTGATGAGCCTAGGATGATATTTCCAAGCGTCGTGGCTCCTAGTGTGATGGCTCAAGGCATTGTTTGAGTAAAGTGCTTCCTGTAACGAAAAACACAATATATAAGGTTTGACTTGTAGATTGAGCTGGTGGGCGTGGCCCTAACAGCTGAGCAGGAGGGTCAGGACGTTGATGAGCCTAGGATGACAGACTCGAGGAGGAGAAAGAAGGTTATGAAGGAGGGAGCGGATGTGGAAGAGAAAAGTATGGGGAGGAACGCTTAAGATGAAAAAGAGAGCAGAAGAGCTAATGGCTTGGCGATCATTCACTAACCAGCTCCTTTTCCCTGGACATTGAAGGCATTCATAAGGGGCGGAGCTTTTTTTTGGAAGGGGATAGAGGTGTAAATGGAACAAAGTGAATAAGGAGGAGTATGTAGACATAGCAGGTAGGCCTCGGATTGTGAAACACTTGATGTCAAGGAACTCCATGCGCAGATTGCCTCTTCATACCGAGCGTGTACAATTGATGACTGTGACTTGCATGAAGAAGTCCCATCGCCGTCATTAGGGGCTTTGCTTTTGCTTTGAGTCCACCCCTTCCCCATGAGAGAAGCACTAGGGAAAGTGCTGTAGAGCGCTGTCCGGAAAGCCATCAATACCAAATCACGTCGCTGGAGTACAACGAATGTGCAGCTTGAGAGCGTATGCCGTTCTTGCTAGGACTGTGGTCCTTGACGGGTGATCTTTTCGAGCTTCTTGCTGTCATGATGCAGTCCCATTGATCCGGGAATTTGCAACAGCAAGCAAGTAGCAGATGAAATGGACCCTCCACGCTGAGGGCAGGACAGTCCGATGTTGATCAATGGAACGAGGTCAATTTAAGAAAGCCATGGCAACGTTGGCAACGTTGTCCCCAGAAAATGAAGGGCCGAGAAATCGCCGAATATTAGGTTAGACGTTGCCAAGCCATCGCGGAGATCGCCAAGATCTCAACTACCGAGGCAGCTAGCTCCCATTCGGGCAGGAGGCAATGCGGGGAAATAAAGGAGGACCTTCGAACCGCGATATCAAGCCGTCGATATGTAGTAACCCGCCAATTGGTGAGGACGACTCAATCTGCATGCACTAATCGTGCAGTAGCCTGCTAGCTGATGGCTGGGTGGATGCTATAGCACGGCACAGTGTAGCTATGACGCCTCTCTCCGCCTTTCTCCTCTACTTGGGAGGCCACTTTCTTGCCTGCGTGTACGTGCCATTTGTCCTTGCATCGTCTTCACAAACCTCTCTCGCCGTTTCGTGTATGCGCTGCGTTTAATTGCTGTTTTGGTCAAGCTCGCAGTCAAGATGAAATTCTTCGACAAAAAGCCCGCGAAAAAGGACCGCGACAGCTCCAACACGCCCTCCGAGGACGAGAAAGTCGTCGTAGCGCAAGACACTGAAAAGCAATACAAACATGGCGAGCTCCCACCAGATCCAGACGACGGCCTCAGTGCGGCTGAGCGTGCAAAAATCGTAAGTCCTCACCAACGTCCACCTCAAAGCTTCGACTCACTCACATTTCCAGGACCGCCGGCTCCTCTGGCAGCTCGACCTCCGCCTAATCCCCTGGCTCTGTCTCCTCTACCTAATCTCCTTCCTCGACCGAACCAACATCGGCAACGCGCGCCTAGACGGGCTCGAAGAAGCCCTCAAAATCACCAGCGGCCAGTACAACGCCTGCCTCAGCATCTTCTTCGTCTCCTACGCCCTTTTCGAGCCGCTCACAAACATCCTGCTCAAACGGCTTCGCCCTAGCGTTTTTATTCCGATCATCATGGTGCTTTGGGGCATCACGATGGTGACGATGGGGCTCACGCATAATTTCCAGGGCATGATGGCCGCGCGATGGTGGCTGGGCTTCGCGGAAGCTGGCCTCTTTCCGGGCATCAATTATTATCTGAGTTGTTGGTACAAGAGGAGCGAATTTGGTATTCGCGCTGCGATATTCTTCAGCGCTGCTGCTGTTAGTGGGAGTTTTGGTGGGCTGTTGGCGGCGGCGATTGGGCTGATGGATGGGATCGGCGGAAAAGGCGGATGGGCATGGATCTTCATATTGGAAGGCATTGCGACGGTGTTGATTGGTATTGCGAGTTTCTGGATGGTGTTTGATTTTCCGGATGAGGCGACTTTCTTGAGTGATGATGATCGGAGACGGGTCATTAGGAGGTTAAAGGAGGACAAGCAGTCGAGTGCGGAGCATGAGGAGTTCAAGATGGAGTACTTTTGGGCAAGTGTGTCGGATTGGAAGACGTGGCTGTATGCGGTCATCTACATGGGGTGTGATGGGCCGTTGTATGCCTTTTCGCTCTTCCTGCCTTCCATCATATCTGGGGTGAGTTTCTTTCCCATCAACCTCCCCATCTTTCATTGGAAGGCTGACTGAAGTCGTGAACAGCTCGGCTACAAAAACACCACTACAGCGCAACTCCTCTCCGTCCCACCCTATGCAGTCGCTGCAGTTCTCACCATATCCATCGGGTATATCGCTGACCGCACGCGTCAGCGCGGTTTGTGCAACATGGGTTGCTCCGTCATCGGCATCATAGGTTTCGCGATGCTGCTAGCCGGCACCAGCCCAGGTGTACAATACGCAGGCACCTTCCTCGGCGCGCTGGGGATATACCCATGTATCGCCAACACAATCGTGTGGACTGCGAACAACACCGAGGGCGTATATAAGCGAGGTGTGACTTTGGGGTTTGTGATTGGATGGGGCAACTTAAATGGTGTCGTTGCTTCAAACATTTATCAGAGGAAGAATATGCCGTTGTACAGGCCGGGTCATGGCGTGGTACTTGCATACCTGACGCTGTTTCTGCTGGGTGGAAGCGCGTTGCAATGGTTCCTACTTGGCAAGGAGAATGAGAAGAGGAGGCGAGGAGAGAGGAATTACTGGGCGGATGGGAAGTCGGAGAGCGAGGTAGACCTGATGGGTGACAAGAAACCGGACTTCATCTATACGAGATGAAGACGTCGCTGTACCCTGTATGGATCGACACAATTTCCTTACGTTTCATCGCATTATATTATGACCTTTGTGAGCCACCTTCGACAGTCTCCATGCATTTCCCCATAGCAACAAAGCGCAGCCGGACAGGAGAAAACCCGAATGCAAGAAGTAGCAAAAAGCATTGAAGCAACACCATCCCAAAGCATTACCAATAAAAATTATCCAAGCCTATTTCAACGTATACCCCAACCCCCGTGGAATGTCCTTACTCTTAATAGAAAACCAATCCCCACTATAATTACTAACATTAAAACTCTGACAATACCATTTATTCTGACTCCACAAATGCGTAAGCGCAAACCACTTGCCCCCATTCGCAATCGTGAAGTTTGCACACGTATACGTCGACATACAAGGTCCAATACCTCCAACCCGCCTATCGTCAAATGTTTCGGCATTGTAATTCTGTCCGGGCCCTGAACCGAGGGTTCCGAGCATCTCGAGCTTGAGGTAGTAGCCCGAGCCGTAGTAGAAGTTCCTGTACGGTGTGCCGCAATATGGATCGCTCACGTTGGACAGCTTGGGACAGCTGCCGGCAGAGATGGGGGCAGGAGCGAAATTATCACCGCTTGCTGAAGGCTGGAGGAAGAGTTTTGAGAAGTCGGAGGTGGTGGTACCGTTGGGGAGTTTGAGGCTGAATGTGGAGTTGCCGTTGGATCCGGCATTGGCGTAGAGGACTGTGATGGGGACTTTCTCGCCTTTGTTCCAGCGTGTGCGCGAGGAAGAGCCTCCGGTCTTAGCAACGGCGTTGCTGGCGTCCCATCTGCTATACGCGTATTGACCTAGCCAGACATAGGCGAAGTCATCGGCGGCGGCTGTGAAAGTATAGTCGCCAGTCTCAGGAGCGAGGAGGTAGCCGTGATAGACGATAGTAACGTATGGTAGATCGATGACAGCGGCCTGCCCAGGTAGAGCGCCCAGGGAACCCAAAGAACCGTTGAGGTACGGTTGCGTTGACCAAGTAAGATTCGGCGCGACACCACAGCTAATGAGTTTAAGGTCTTTCGCTTCACTGCGCCAGCGTGGGATGCCATTTGCGAAAATTGTGGGATTGGTAGTTGGTGGTTGACTGCCTATTCGTGGATTGACATAAGCATTGTACACCAATCCGTATTGCTCAGGATTGGTCTTGTCGGCTGTATTTGGGTCAGTAATCGAGATAGTAGCCACGCAGTTGGCGCCTGTTCTTGTAAATGTGGTGTGACTTAGACCATAGACGCTTGTTGTTGTTCTCGAAGTTGCAGTTGGTCCACAGACGAGGCCCGAAACGCCTGAAGCAGAGATGCCAGTACCGCTTGCGTTAGGAACAGTAGAATTAGGGAAAGGGTACGGCAGGGTTGGAGAGGTTCCTTGAAATGAGTAGTTGCCAGTTGGAGAAGGAAATGGAAGCCCAGAGGGTCCGACTGTGGGTATGAATCCGTTGCTTGCACCTGTACCTGTGTACGATGGAGCCGTAGATGGATTCGAACTTCCACCTCCATGTCCAGGGCAGACAGATACTATGAGACATTAGTGGTTCATCTCTTAGCACCAGTGTTTACCTACAAGAAGCGACCGTGAATTGAACAGGAACGCAGTCCACAGGAGGTGCGATCTTGTAGTACCCAATGATGTTCCCAGAATCATAGCAGAAAGACGCAACGCCATTCCGAAACAGCCCATTCTCCCATCTTAGAACAGCACCTCTGACCACCCACACTGCATAGATGCTCTCGATGGTCGTTGTAGCAACCAATGGACCATAGTCGACCGTGGACTTTACGGCGTAAACAGCCGAGCCACCTGGAGAAAGAATGCCCGCATCGCTGAGGGAATAGGAAGATGAGGCGAGGCAATTGGATACAGCTTCGCCGTCTGATTTGAGGAATGCTTGTATTGGTCGATCGCGTTTCACTCTGCGATTCTTGGTAGGCGAGCCAACGTTCACGACGATTAGGAAGCGATTATTACCACCTGTGATGGGTGAAGAAGAGCTGAGAATTTATCAGTGACCTGGGTCAAGCAGGAGTTGAATTTGCTTACCTCGGACTTGAAGGCGCAGGTGATGAGGGAGAATTGCCGCTTGGACTGCCGTTTAGACTGCCACTGGGTGTTCCACTCGGATTGCCATTTCGACCACCATTTGGATCAACGCCACTCGACGTTCTTGAATTTGGTGATTCACTATGCGTGGAAGGATAATTACTGCCGAGACTGTATGTAGGAAGACAAGAAGCGGTATTGACAAAAGTGGTGACAGTGGACGCCACTTGCGAACAACACGTTCTGGCGATAAGAAAGAGAAACCCAAGACGGTAGAGCAAGAGCGTAACGGCAAACATGCCTATTAAGAATACAGCAACGACAACGGAAAGAAGTAAAGGCGCGAAAAAAAAATCCAAGCACCAAACAAGCAAAACCTTTGAGGAAAGACAAGTTTTTGTCCATGTCTTAAACCAATCTTGAATGCATTCCCCAGAAACTTAGCGTTGGTATGTGGGCAACCCAGAAATCAGGCAGGTACGCAGCACGCGACTCACATGGCAATTGTGATCGATCGAGAAGCCAAGCTCATCGCCGAGAAACATAAGGCGAGAAGAGCAGTGGCGCGGATTTGTAGGAGAATGCGTCCATCAATTTCGAGCAAGTGCGTCTGCGAAACCTGACTTCGGCTCACCAGGTCCCCTTCCCAGCATGGCCCTCACACTACCTCTCACTACCCCCTCTTGCACCTCGGGCGCAATCTGCGCAGACTGCAGCGTCTGCTCCCGCTGTAACGACAAATGTTTGGTATCGCCATACAGAAGCTCCAAATCATATCCCACACTGAAATTGACCGCACCTACCTTCCTCTGATACGTCTCACGAGTCTTCCACCCATTGTTGACATCCTTGCCCTCAAAAATGAAGTCTTGCATTAAACTGCCGAAGCTATAGGCCTTATCCTTGGAAGAGAGGTAGGATGCCGAACCAGATTGCGTGGTTTCTGTGGCTGCTGTTGTATTGAGAGGTGTGACCACACTAGATTTCGGAGTCCTGTGCGTTTCTCTGTCGACATGTGTAAGCGCTGCGCTTCTGATGTTGAAGTCTTGAATGCCATTGGGGAAGACAGAGTCCCCAGAGACGTTAAGAGAAAGGCCTCGGGAGAGCGCGGCATCGATGCCGAAGCCGTTATCATATATTTGGAAAGTGGAATTGACGGTCAGCGGGTAGGAGAAGCTACGAGAGTAGCCGTAGGTTGAGTAGTCTGTGCCGTTCGTTGATTGAGTGATAGTCTGCGTAAGTCCTTTGGACGTCAGGGTACCTTCGCTGCGAAAGGAGACGCGTTGTGTCCACGTGCCGACGTGAGGTAAGACGAAACTGGAGACACTCATTGCACGAAGAACCTCGACGGCATATGTCAAGGTGTCGGGCTCGCCGGTTGCACTGGTAGTGATTGCAGATGAGACGAGAATCTGCGGAGGCAATGCGAGGACGATAGGATCCGGAGGCCGAGGGAAAGGACCGCTCCCGGTCTCTGCTGCACTGCGAAACAGAAAGATTGTGCCGGTCACGAGCCAGTAACTTCCTACAGTGTCTGAGAGCTTCGTATTGCCTTTTCCATCATGATTATCATCCAACCCAACTACCTTGATCTCGAAAGTGTGTTCTATCTCATCTCTCAAATGGCTAAGCCAAGGAGTAATGTCAATCTCATCCTGTCTCAGATCGTACGTATCAATGCCAACAATTGGTCGCCACAAGCCGGGAGCAATGCCGCCAGTGAAGATGGCAGGGAAAGGCCACGAGACACCAGCCAAGCGACCATCTATCAGCAACTGCACCTCTCGAAAAGGCGAAAAGCCTCCGAGCGTGCCTGTCGTGTTCTCGAAGGTGTCAACGTTGGAGCTTAGCACATTCGTGTACCAGAACTCCTCAGCTTGCTGGCCTGTTGCTGAGAGAGAGACTACAGCTCGGTCGTAGTTGCCCTCGAATGCGAATGCGAAAGACGTAGAAGCATGATCGCCTGGCAGAGTGAAGACGCTGCCTTGGTCGCTTGTGGATCTCTTCGCGGAGATAGGCAAGATCTTATCCGCCACAGGTCGTTTCTCTGGCACAGAAAAGAATGTAGCCGTCAAAGTTGTGTATATAGGCCCTGTATAGACATCGTTCACGATGTTTGGCAGGTCGAAGATGACCTTTTGCTCTTGCTTCCACAGTGCATTGTAGTGGTCCATCTCCTTGACGTAGGTCCAGACAATCCCGTCGCTCGTAGGCTCTGAAGTCGAGGTCCTAAAGACTTCAATGTCGCCCAGGTACATAATGCCCAGCCTATCGAACTGCCTTCCTTTGACCGTAGCGGTGAAGTTCATTGTCACGCGATTGAAAGGGCAGGTTGGAGGTTGGTAGGTCCCTAGAAGGAAGATCAGCTCTATAGGAGCATCGAGATATAAGGTAGCTGACCAACAAATGGAGAGCCGTAGCTGTTCTCGAAGGCGTGCTGCATGAGTGTAACTGTATGGACGCAATCATCATGATTCGTCTCCTTGGGCGTGAACACTGGCTGGTTGACTTGGAAGTTGACAAGGGGGTTGGCGGTTTCGTGCGGGCTCTTGGGCCATTGTCAGAGTCATTTGATATGACGGACGCGGCTTTATGCACATAGATGATGAAGACGTACGTTGAGAGCAAGAGGGTGTTGCTCAACCGCAGAGCCCAATACCTGTTGGATCAAGATGGAAGCTGGAAATTGTCAGCCAAAGACATGCAGTCGTTGAGTTAGCATACACAAACTCCAGAGCCAAAGCAACAGCACATTCACCATTGTGACCACCAATGAAGCTAGTTAGGCCCTCTCGCAAGTCTAAGAATGCATATCATGTCGCATAGGCGGACTGAGCACGGCGCCACTGTTGGCTGCGCGTAGCATTTAGCTATACTTTCAAGCTGCAGAAGAAGGCATTGCACTCCCTTGCTGTTTTGTCTCACAGCAGCAATTTGGTCAACGACATCAAGCGCAAGATGTTGCCTCGATTCATGATTCGGTTCAATCTTCCTGCCGTCTCTGCACTCTGTAGAAGATGACGCCCTAGCTACGGAGAGGACGCACTATTGGTGTAGGACATCCCCTGAGTGAAGCTATTGGCAGTGATGAACCATGCACGAATGGGGATGATATATTGCAGCAGCGGCTATGAGGGCATCTGAATATGAATTTGATGACACTCTCATGCACAATTATGAACCATTGTATCTTCTCCAAATAAGCGCTGCGAGCCCATCCAAACAGCTTGTAGTCACAAGTAATCGCTTTGTATGCTAAACGCCAGAGTACGCTCAATAGACAGCACATCGCTCGCTTATACCAACAAGGCACCATCCATCATTCGCTCAACACGCTCACTTCTTCCTCCCCAACTTACTAGCCAGCCAGCTCCCTCCTCCCTTCTCCTCTTTCCCGCCTCCCGTAGACTCCTCCTCATCCTCCTCCTCAACCGGCGCCGGCGTTCGCCTTTCATTCCTTCTCTTCGGCCGTCTGACCCTACTCCTACTTACATTACTCGCCGAGTCATCCGGCGCCAGCTCGCTTTCCGCATCCCAATCTCCATCCTCCGTGCCCTCTCCATCCCAGCCGCCAGCGCCCATGACCCCGCTGGCCGGCGTGCCCATCCTTGCATCTAACGTGCTATCTGCGCTCCCAATTCCCCTCCCAAATCGACGAAGCTGACTCGCTTGAGCCAGCCCAGCGCCACGTTCGCGAAGTGCTGAGCGCACGGTCTCGGCTTTTTGGTGGAGTGCTTCAAAGGCGTCTTCGAGCGCTTCCATACCGAGGTAGATTTCTCGTTCAACTTCCGCGAGGATGGCTATCTCGGTTTCCTCATCTAGCGCCACTGGTGCGCCGTGAGAGGCGGGCGATGCTGAGAATGCAGGTGCAGAAATGGAAGCGGAGCGGGAAGGTGTTGTAGATGGCATACGAGTCCCTGGTGTAGGGCCGCGCGACGGCGGGGAAGTGATATTAGGAGTGACGTTAGTGGATATTGGAAGGTCTTCGGCTCCGCTTCGAAGGAAACCATCGAAGCGGCCGGAGATCAGAATTTCCCATTCTTGATCGCTGACAGCTGCGAGGGTGGCTAGGACGTTGTGGAGGTGTGGGTTGGTGAGGAGATACATGGCAGATTCTGGGTCGCGAGGTGGGTGGAGAAGGCGGTAGAGTCGCTGGATGGCGAGGCCGGTACTTGAGAGTATTGGAGAGTTTGGCGTACAGCTGGAGGTGATGACTGAGGATGTTGTGGTGGATGCGGGACGACTCGGAGGAACACCGAGAAGAGACTTGAATGTTGGGCGCTGATAAGGATCAAGGCGTGTCAACATCGCAAATGTAAGAGTTTCATCATCGACGTCTGTAGGGGCGCTGATTGGATTTGCAGGCTGGCTTTCAAGCCATTTGTCGACATTCTGCTTGGTCTTCTTCGATTGGCGAATGTAATGCGCTCTAAACTCTTCTGGTACGTCAACGTCCAGCTTCTGCATCGGCGTTGCTTGCTCAGTTCCAGCAATGCCGAGACCGACATTGTCGAAGCAGAATGGCGGCCATTGCGGAAGCACTTGCCGCCCACACACATACTCAAGTATCTCTCCCCAGCTAACGCCTCGCGTGCCGTCCACGTCTTGTTGATAGTCCGGCGATGCCTGGCAAAGTTTGCAGTGACATACTTCTGAAGAGATGTCTCTTGCAAATACAGCCTCCAATCGATCTAGCAACCGGCGAGCAATTGACCTGTAACCCGTCGCTACGGCTATGGACCCATCTTTTGATATTACCTTCAAGTAATCATCCAAGACATGACAAAATGGTTGGAAGTATTGTGGTGCTCCACTCGGCGCCCCAGGGGCTTGAGCTGGGTGAGGGACCGTTGAAAGTCTTCTAGGAACTTCTTGAGGGAGACCACCATTCTTGAGAAGGTAGTCGACTCTGGGAGCAGCGACGTCTGGAGGTGGAGGCGGCGGGGGTGGCATGGGTGACTCATCGATACTACCTCTTGTCTTCTCATTGATTGAGAAGGCTGGTGTCACTTGCCGGCTTAGGAAATGTCCTTCTGAAGCTGTAGGTGTTCGCGGTTCTGAGTTGGTATCCAGCGTCGAAGGCGACTTCCTGTCAGATTGAGGAGTTGCAGGAGCTTGTGTGTCTGGCTGATTTGGAGCGATTGACGTTGCATCTGAGTCGGTTGATGCTGTGAGAGATTCTGTCTTTGAAGTGGTGGACTGAGCTGATGATGACACTTTGCGAGAGCCTTTGCGCGAAGGCGAGACTTCAGCGACAGCAATTTTGGCTCCTTGTTTTGAAGGCGTTCCAGGCTTCGAGTTTCTGGCTGAGGATGGCGCAGATTTGCCGTCCTCGTTGGCGGCTTCTCGTTGACTATTCCTCGATCTAGACAAATCCGATCTCCGACCTCTTACTTCGCTTGTACTATTGCTCTTGATCAATCGCTTCTTTAGCTCCTCCGCTGCCTTCTGCAAATCATACTTCCGCTCAGTCTTCTGTGGCTCCGTTCTTTGCTTGTCGATCTTAACTTTGTCATCCACTGTCGTCTCTGGTGGGCTTGGAGGCGCAAGAGCTGCGCTTTTTCTGCGTTCCTCCGCTGCATTTAGTTTCTTGCCTTGCTCCAGATCCGTAGGGTCTGGCGTGTAGTAGCTGAGCCTGACATTATCCCGACTGCCGACAGACTCTTTGCTGTGCTCTTTTGAGAATGAAGGGTATGGAAGGCTGGTCTTACTTCCGAGCGGCGATGCTGATGGCGAAAGTCGGTCTGACTTGGATTCAGGAACCGAAGCTCTGCGCTTGGCCGTGGGCGAGCTACTCGCAGTGCTTTGGTCTGGCGGAGTAGACGCCTTCTTTGATTTGTGAGTGGACCGAGAGGATTTGTGATGTCGATGCTTTTCTTTGGTGCGTGGGGTCTGCGCATCCTTCTCCGGTTCCTTCTCTTTGATCTTGGTAGGCATGTTGGATGAGGGCGGGGAGGGTGGTGGCTGATAGGGAGAATAGTTTGCGGCAATCCGGTGCACCCATGCGCTTGCTAAGCCAGGTTCGTGGATCTTGTCACAGTCGCAGAGTGTCTTCTCATTTGACCTCTCGCTCAAGCTGTATTATCCTGCTCGTCTCACTTCATGTTGCCTCCAAGCTTGTGCGGGGAACTGGGCTAATGAGCGGGAAAGCTGGCGCTATGGCTTGCGCTTTGCTGTCAGAGGGTGGATTGCAATGAGGGTTCAACACATTGCGCAGCAAAGGTCAGCTGGGCGCAAGTACCTCTGCTCATCACCGTTATGTCACACGTCGTTGTTGACGGCAGGATTTCAAGGCAGTAACGGTTTTGACACATGTGAAGGCTACGGCCACCGGAATGGGTACGGTGAACCGCAAAGTCTATATGACCAAACTCCAGCAAGCATTCAAGGCATTCTTGGCATCGCTTAACAAACCGACGTCTCAATACTGAATATATCAATATATCTTATATGCTCTACATAATTCATGAGCGTGCTATGAGCAAGATTGCGCTTAAAGATGGTGCACAAAGGATGGATGGTTTGCCCTTTGAGAGAATGGTTTGCAGTTTGCCTTGCACCCAGAAATATCAGCAAAGCCGACTGTCACACGGCGTAAGTTGCCGTCATGAGTAATGCTCGTGAATCTACTCATCACAATCAATTCACATACATATTAATAATTCCCAACTCGCGAGTTCCTCTTTGACAGCCCATACGCACCCTTGTACTAAGGTCGGGCGCGTTAGAGCAGAACCGGAAGAGCATAGACAGAGATCAAAGTCATGGATGTTTGGGCACGCACACTCAAGTGTGATACGTCCTGCGCTTGAGAGAGAGCTTCTCCATTTGAGTGCGATGACAACCGTATGCATAATGAAAGGACGATATTTTTGGTGTAGGACTGGAAACGCGCGACGCGGGAGCGGCAATATTCCGCACCTGCGATGTGACGTTCGCACCAAGAAGGTCTTGTATTCGAACCACCTCCACCACCTCCACACCAACATAGCAGAACAAATAAATCATTCCTGAAGAGGCTGTTGGCTATCGGTTCCTCGGTCTCCAAGTCATTCTCTTCTGATCCTCAACCCACTGTTCTCAATTGACCCACTCTCCCTTGCTAGGGCTCACACTTCCCTTGACCGCGCACAGTCAGATTGTACGGAAGCAGTGGAATCTCACAATGGACGACAGCTTCAAACGTGCACGTATCGAAAAGTTCATTCGCGAACTACCCACCTTCGATGGACAAACGTCAGACACAAGTAGTGAAAGCTCAGACGGTGCAGTACAGATACCACCATGGCTTGACAGGGGTTCAGACACGGGCACCCAAGACTCTACCAAACGAGTCTACATGAAAGATTATTCTGATGAAGAGTCCTCAACGACGGAAACCTCAGATGATGACGATGATTCTGGCAACCGCGAATCGGAGAGTAGCCAAGAGAGCGAGGAAGAGGAGGCAGGGGTGCAGATTACAAACCCGCCAGCGCAAGACACAGTCGGCAACGCATTTGACTCGAATGGGTCTACAAAGGCGGATGAGGCAGCTAGGGTTGGCATATCATCGGCGAGCCTATTCTCTGATACCTCATCCTCACCCACATCTTCGGATGACAGCACGGAGATCGTCAAAATCTCCGAAAGAGGGCGCCAAGATGAGAGTGCGGCAATCCCTGCTTCAAACCCTCACGCTGATGTCCCACCCGAGCACGACAATCGCGGTAATCTTTCAAGTCAAAGCTCTAGTAGCATTTCTGATGACTCCGATGAGGTGGACTTCTCCGGCAAGCCTCCAGCAACGATTGACCACCAAGCAGAACCCGTCGCGTTTTCGAAAGAGCCGGATGAAGAGAGTATTAGCGTTGACAACGACGCATTGTCTGAGTCATCGCTCGACGAGCCGGGATGTGGGAACCTGAATGAAAGTGACATCGATGATATGTATGCGCGATACGACTTGAGTGACATGACTAGGAAAGAGTTCAAGGCATTCACCAAAATCGCACGTCAAGGCGAGCGTCTGCAAGACGACGCTTCGGAGGACTCGATAGAAGGAGAGAACGAAGAGGTCATGGGCCAGGTTACTGATAAATTCGTGGATAACAGCAACAGCAGCATGACGGGACTCAACGATAGCGACAGTGGCTCCAGTGCAGAAGATCATGAAAGTGCGAGCGGAAGTGGTAGCGATGAACATTGCGACGAGGAGAGCTTGAGCAACAGCAACGAGGAGAGATTCTTTTCTCAATTTGATTCTAAAGGTCTCAGCATGAAGGAATTGAAAAAGTGGAACGGACTAGCGTCACCAGTGTCGAAGCTTGAGAGAGCTGTCCTACACCATGACTTTGTTGACGATCTTGAAGGCGCGTTGAAGGAGGTGGAGGAACTTTCCCATCAATCGGTGTTTCCCCTACTGGGTGTTATCACGCAACGTGGTAAAGACATTAGCACACTAATCAAAGATCTCACTCGCTTTACGCAGATTCATCCATTGATCAAATCTGTTGTCAAGGGAGAACCATTCAATCGATCATCTCGCCGAGATTTTGAGCAGCATGTGATAATCTATCTTCGGGACTACGGTCTTACATCAACAGAGACCCGAAATGTTCTGCCGTGGGTCAAGCGACATGTGGAAGCTCAGGCTAGAAAGCGCCGGCATCCTCCGGCTCCACCTACACAGGATGATTCTGAATGGGAAGGAGAAAAAAATGATCTTGAAGGCTTTGGAAGCCAGATGCTCGACCACTTGGAGGTGGAGCATAAGAGGGCTAAGAGGAAACGGGAAAGAAGCAGAAAGAAGACCAGGAAGCAGGCAATGAGAGCGAAGCAGCCAAACGGCGAAGAGGCGCCTCAACAAGGAGCGGAGCGTGGCTTCAACTCTTCAAAGGACGACGACAAATCGGTTCCGAAAGGTTTAGAGCCAGAGTCTCAGGCCGAGGCGCATACCAATTACATCAGATCCAACGAGCGAGATCCCCGAATGCCTGAAGAGCCGAACGACACCCCCGGCCAACGACGAGCCAAGGAACAGCATTCTGCGGAGTTTATCAAACATTTGCGAGATACACGAGAATTTGCCAACAAGAAACAAGTCGAATGCTATGAACATGGTGGCATGCCCGGCCTTGATCGGGGTGCGAAACAGGAGCTTGAGTCTCTCAAGGACGAGAGAGATTACAAAGAAGGAGTGATTGCTGACAACAAGCGGAAACGAGAAAAGGCAGATCACGGCCAAGCTGATGCGAGCATGAAGCGCCGCAAATCTCAAAAGTCAAGTTTTTAGTGGCCGATGAAGCAGCAGCCGCTGCTGAGGCTTCAGCTTCTCTCCCATATGACGCAAGTGCGACTACACCACCATCTGCACCGTCTCCTACGACAGAACATTCTACGATTGATACACCAGCTACCCGTACACGTTCCAAAACCCAATGCGCTCCTTCCACGCCTTCATCCCTACCAGATCAAGTAACACACGCGACGACTGCGACCAAAGCGACTGCCTCAACAACCAAACAACGACCAAAGTCAGACAGTGTTCCTCCTCCAAGACGCAAGGGTGTGAAGTCAAAGATCAAGAAAGGCAGTGACTTAGGAAATCACCTGCAGATTTGCTCAGAGCCTACAAAACGCAAGCGCACACGCTCTTCAACTAAATCCCCCTACTTTGCAGCGACAAAGGCCGCCAGTTCAAAACCCAAAGCTGTGAAGAAAAATGTATCCTGCATACCCTTTCCGGCTCTGTCGGCACAAAAGTTCGGCCTCGCGCAAGAGCGACTCCGTGACAACCCGTTCCAATTACTCATCGCGTGTGTGTTCTTGACCAAAACCCGAGGCGCCGTTTCCATGCCGGTGTTTTATAAGCTGATTGCCAAATATCCGGATGCAAGAACGCTTGCAGAAGCAAATCGCAACGATGTAGTTGAGATCTTTGCGCATCTTGGCTTGCAAAACCAGCGTGCAGACCGGATCATCAAGATGGCTGGAGCCTACCGTGACAAGCCACCTCAGAAAGGCGCACGCTACCGATCCCTGCATTACCCTTGTCGCGGAGATGGCAAGGACCTAACCCCGGATGAATGCATTGACAGCGATGACGAACGAGTTGGCTGGGAGACAGCTCACATTCCCGGCGTCGGTCCTTACGGATTCGACTCGTGGCGCATTTTCTGTCGTGATTCACTGAGAGGCCGCGAAGATGCCAGCGAGCTGGACAAGGAGTGGACTCGCGTCCTTCCGCTGGACAAGGAGTTGCGGGCATACTTGAGGTGGAGGTGGATGAGGAACGGTTGGGTATGGGATCCAATCACGGGTAACAAGAGGAAGGCGGAGGAGTTCGAGATGGAGAAAGCAGAAGCGGGGGGTGTAATGATAGAAGATGATGGAGGCGGCAAAATCGCTGCTGTCGAAAGGGCGTCTGATGCTCAAGAACCTGTGCAGGCAAAGGTGAGTGAGATTGAGAAAGACGAAGAGTATGTCAACCAAGAGCTGGTTGCCGTGGAGGTATAAGTTGACGTGATGTCACAGTACTTGTAATGAAGGAGGAAGCGAGACGAGTCCTCAGCGTGCTGTATTGCTTTCGATTACAGCATGCTCTCGGCAGGCTTGTCTTACTAAATGTACGTTTTCTTGTTTGCATAGCAAAATCAGCAACAGCCACAGAGTAGAAAATGTTGAATGCACATTGATTGTGCATCTGAACGTGAGATCGAAGCAAACCATCTGCCCACGAGCCACATTCTGCCCGTCATTTTGCTTCAACAATAGGCTGTGTCAAGGTATGACAAAGATGGCATGATGGAGTCTTACTACAATAGCTTAGTGAAGCTTCCCACCGAGTTAAGCATTCTTGAGATTGCCAGGTAAAGTGAATTTGAGCTTCCCTGTCAACGCAATCCTTGCTGATTGTTCTGCATAACGCTCAAGATAGACGTCTCGACACTTACGAGTTCGGAAAGGCAATACCGCAAAACTGCATAGATGGTGTCTGCCACTGCAGCAACACATTCTTTCTTCGTTATCTTATTTGCTTCCAGATCAGCTGTCAAAGAAAGAAAGACTAGCTTCACAGTGCCAGAAACTGACGCTCAGAACATCAATCTCATGCTCAGCTATTGGATGCAGAAGCCCACATACCAACAGCTGCAGCGTGGACTGGGTGCAGCCCTCGTCCACGCATCCTTGCCTCCTTAGGGCAATGATGATCGTGGCTTAGCTGGTTCAAACGTCTCTTGTTCTCGCCAACGGAAGCATCGCCTTTGCTGCACCAGCGATCCAGACAACCGTTCAACGCTCACTTTGTCAGCCAGTGGTGCGCCTGATGTTGTAAAAGTCGAGCTCTCGTCTTGTTCAGGGCAAGAACCATTCGCAAGCCCAGTCTGCGTCATGTGAAAGGGCCATTTCGTCTCAGCAATCCCAGGCAAAGATCAAAGGGGTCACGACGCAACCTCATCCATCCACTTGCGCATCTAGATTCCTGACTCGCACGCAGATCCTCCAGTGGCGTGCGCAGTCGCATCATACATGCGCAAGAACTAGCGCATCGAAGCAATTATGCGACTGCCACGGCGTTTCATCCCACTGCAGAAATACCCCACACAGGTCGCGCAATGCTCTATGATTCGATGAGGTTTTCACATGTCTTGCTACACGGCGATCATCACTACCACTGTTGTAGCAGGTACAAGCATCGCCGTTTCCCAGATGGATGGCGGCGTGGGATCGCCCCATGAACGTACTGAGACAATGGGGAAACATTCCGAACGAGATCATCTCGAGTTGGTGTGAAGGCTAAGGCATGTGTGCGGCCTTGATCAAGTAAGTTTGAAAGAATACAACACTGCTGGATTGTAGCTACATTCGCGCAGCGAAAACGGAAGTGGCCGAGAAAGAACGGTTGAATGAAGAAGGAGTTCATCGAGTCGTTCAAAGATGTGTCTTGCACCATCATCACAAAAGAATCCAATACTTATGTGTCTCCAAACGCGCTCTTGTTGGCTTGTTCTTCGAGAACATCTCATAGTCACTGAACGACTTACGTAGTCGTCGTTTGGAATAAATTCAGATTTAGAAGACCAAAGCCTGATCCGCGTTCCAACTGTACCCATGGGTGACAGCTCGCCACAAATAAGCCAGAGACGTCTTCTCACAGACGAAGCCAATATGGCTTGACCTTTCTGGAAGCTGGACGTCTCAAGCTTGGAGAGTCAACTGCTTCGCGGATACAACGGCAGCACATTCATAGAAGGTAGTCTCTCTCTCCTCTCAGGCACACAGTGACCTCCTCCTACTCTACCAAGTATGCGATACAACGCTGATGCGAGCAGCGCGGCTTTGCGCTGCTAATGAGCTGCAACACCTCACCCAATGCGATTTGTGGTGCACTTATCTGTCGGTCCATTTCATCAAAGCATGCTGCGTCTCACAAGACTATCAGACTACCTGAACAGACGCTCCAACGTCTCTGGAGGACGCGCTGGCTTTCATTCGCGAGAACATCACCATGCCAGTGATTCACTAACTTGTCCTTCTGACCTTCACAACGTAACATGCCGTGATGTTTCAGCGGCTCATGTCCACCACCGCTTCAGTCCAGCGACTGCGGGCTGATTCGTTCTTGTTGTATTCATCTGAGATTGCGGTAGCTTCGAAAGCACCTTGTGCCTCTTGTGTCTTTCTACGTGAAATGAGCGGCTAACGTGCTAATTGTAGGTCAAGCGCTGCGGGCGACGCACACAGCCGCTATGAAACATCGTCAAACAAATTGATCAGCGCTCCATCTCGGGATGATCGTATATATACACGCGGCTGTCTCGAAGATTTACAAGCGCGCCATATCATTCTCGTTTCACTCACTTGTATAGTCTAGCACCTTTTCAAGTACGGGATCTCCGGTGAAAGCGCCTGCCTTGGTCCCTTGCCGGTTCTTGTCATTACGTGTTGACGACTCACGTGCAACTGTCTCATTCCCTAACGTGGTTATGCTCGGGCTGTTTCCCGAGCAATGCCACGATAACCTTGCATTGCATTCCTGCACGAGCTCTGATTCCACGTTCAACATCAACCACCATTCACGGCTTTATGGCGCAGTTAGTGGCAAGCTCATTACAACTCTGTCCTTACTTCCTCAGATGCTTTTCGCAACGGCTTGGAATTGTGTGCTAGTCTTCATCGCACTTTCCAAGCATCAAGTCGCAGGCTGGTCGATATCCCCACAAGCTCTGCAGGACGATATCTCCGACTTCGATTGGGACGAGGATGTGTTTTACGAAGAAGAGCCGGTCACCAAGCGAGTAATTGGCAGCCTCGACGATGGAAGGCCAACGAGTCTTGAAGGTGTTCTGCTTGTTCAAAGACAAGACTTAGGAGATGGTCCAACAACATCGAATCCGAACTCTGCCGCCGGCAGTATGTTGCACGATCCTCGTTGACTGTACGGTTATGCATGCTGACTTCGATGCAGTAACTCCTAGCGAACAACAGGACACGAATGTGACGCAAGCTCCAAATACTACTAATACAACGTCAACGGATACTGGAGTTTCACCAGGCTTGATTGGCAACGCGCCGAATCCAAACGCGAACCAAGTCAACTGCTCAGACCTTGTCACTGGTCGAGCCAACGACTGTTGGGCTCAGCTGCGTTTGACAGATTATGTCAATGATTGGATTGAGAACCACAATTGTTACGAAGGTGAAGGATTCTCCACCTGCTTCCTACGGCAGAATGGCTTTCCCGGGTTAGACTGCTCGCAAATATCTGTCAGTGCTTGCCCTGCGATTCAAAGTGATGCCGTGGCTGGTGATCCGAAGAGGTTTTACGTTGCATACAACATCTACGGTAAGTGCTTGGTTGTTCATACTGCATGACATCTTCACTAACGCTAACGTAGCTATCAATGCCTTCTTCTACTCATGGTGGCTCGCTGTAGGGACCTCGGGCAGTATTGCATCTGACAACATTGGCAAGATCGTTCAAATTCTCGATCCTCCTAGTGACATGAACTTCATCGCTCAAACGGTCCTTGTCGCTTTTCAGAGTATCTTCGCCATTGTTCCTGGTGTTGCCGGAGTCTGGGCGTCCCACAGCGCTCTAAACTACAGGTTCCAGATCGGAGCACAGATCATCTCTAACGTACTTGCTACAGTGCCGAATGTTGGGCGCTTCCTCTTTCCCACTGACACATCCGGATCGCAAATCGTACAGCTTGCGGAGCTGGCGAACAACTTTGGAGTCATCCTGCAGCAGGTTCAAAGTAATCTGAATCAGACTCTTGTGTCGGTCATGTCCAATGTGACTGAGTTCCTGGCATTTGCCGAGCAAGGGAACTTCTCGTCGAAACCACAGTCGCTGCCAGACCAGGCGAGCTATCTCTACTATGCTTTCAACACTTACCTAATCTCCCAAGCAATGAATGGCAACAATCTCTTCGCGGTGATTGGCAAAGGCACCGATCCATTGCAGCTGAAGACAAACGGTACGGAGCTCGCACATGGCTTTGACATCAAATGCGATGCATATGATGAACAAAACATCTGTGATGCCTGGTGGTACAGTGGCAACTACCGCTCGGCTTTCACGTTAGACAACTTCAGCAAAATGAACAAGAACTACGGGGAGGAACTGTCGTATCTCTTCCAAAACCTAACATCTGGAGAGCTCTTGTTTGAAGGCGCGTACGCGTGCAGCTCTCAAGGCAACTTCGGCGGGTCAGTCAACATCACGGTGAGCAAGGTGGGCGTCAATACAGCATGCATCTCGCAACTGCGAGTTCTGACATGGGACATGAGCTGTCATGCCGAGGATGATTCTCAAGACTCTAAGAATTGTGAGTTCTTGGAAATGGAGGCACAGCCGACATTTTGGTACAAAACTGAGAAATGGCGGTTCAGCCCGCAGAGAGTATATAGTGTGCCGTATGGTTATTTAGGACCCGCGGTGACGCAGAAAGATACATATCTGATAAGAGATTGAATGAGCTAGACATAGACTAATGCTACAAAGTGTGTCAATAATCGTCATAGGAGTCGTCGTACATCATAGCCCTCGTTGCAGGCTTACCAGGTGCAAAAAGTCAGCTCATGATCACAGTCTCGCATCACCTTTGAGATTGTGAATTGTGGAACAGAACCATCGACGCACCAACCACATTATAACATAAGACTTGAATCATTCGGCATTGGGATCCCAGCCTGCAAAACATGCGCCATGACTTACCACTTGCTACTGACCTTGCTGTGTAGCGGGCTTCAACTTCGAGGCTGCACTGAGTTTCAATTGCTGGCTTGGAGCCTCTCCGTAGCAAAGGTCAAGTTACCAACTTTGCTTGCAGATAGCCATTATTTTCGAGACTTCACCCTTGATTTGTGCAGTGATTGCATTGCAGCTCAGTACGATCTTGTCAGCGTAAACAACGCAGTGCAATAGACCTATCAGTCAAGCATCGTACTGTCGGCCAGTGTTTCCATCACACGTAAATCTTGACCTCGAGTGTGCATCAAGGGAGTTCAATGCAGTGTACTTGCACCAAAGTGTTCGTTAAGCGTTCAGTGACGCGGTATGACTGTAGCTTGACGATGCCGTCCTCAGCACTGTTCAATGCACTTGGCTAGTCCAGTCTCTTGCTTTTGCTCTTCGCACGCTGTCAGAAGCACATTGAAGAAGTCCTGCAGCAAGCCAAACCTGAATTGATCTTTCACTCTGATTTGCTCAACTGCATCTACTACGCTTCAAGTTCAATGCAAGACTTGAAACAATCTGCAGCGCGGTCTCCGAACATAGATGTGCTGCAAATATGGTCTCTACCGAGCGTGGTATTGTAAGCGTAGGTTTTGTGACAGAGGAGGAAAGCTGCTTCCTGCCTGTGGCACCGCCGTGTAAGTATATCAAATTAGACTTATAAACACAAATATTGTTGGAATCAGGCCTTGGCACTGATTCAGTCTTGTTCTTACTGCAACATACTTAGAAACCTAATTAACTATATTACTAACTTTTAACAAATTTATAACAATTTAAAAAATTATATAGTTTTATGCTATAAAGGTATTACGCCCTCGACTATATAGGACTGCTCGGCGACAAAGAATGGGTTTTAAATTAGTTCGGTAAATAAACTAACTATAGTCTACTTGCAGATTTCGCGGTGTTCGCTAAATTACTATTTATAAATAGCGCGAGCAGCGCGAGTATCGCAAGCATTTATTAAGTATATAAATATCGCTCTTTTCTATTTTAAATAGATTTGCTTTTTAATAGTTAATATATTTATTATTGAATACCTTTAATAGAGCTTTTTAAAATAAGTTCTATATATTTTTTATAGCTAAGCCGATATATTATACCCTATTATAGTTATATATAAAGCTTATTACTATTTACTAAATAAACTTTACCGTTCTATAGCTATTACAAAGCAAACGACCGTTATATTTTAACCACTCGCTAAATATAAATGCGACTTTGTTAGCGTCTAAGTCTATAGGAAGTATAAATTCAGTTAAAATAGCTATCCCGGATAATTTCAAGGGAGAACGCGGTATTTTAAATAGGTAAATTATATAAGTTAAACTATACGTTAAAATATACGCCGTTTAATTCCTAAACAAATTGTTACGCCCCAGGCTACACAGGGCTGCTCGGCGACAAAGGACGGGTCTTGGATTGGTTCGGTAAGTGAACCAACCACAGCCCGCTCGCGGATTTCGCGATGCTCGCTAGGTTGCCACCTACGAGCAGCGCGAGCGGCGCGAGCATCGCGAGCACCCATCAGGTATATAGATGTCGCTCTTTTCCACCTTAGATAGATCCGCTCCTTAGTGGTTAATACATTCATTATTGAATACCCCTAACGGAGCTCCTCAAAATAAGTCGTGCACTTCCTTTACAGCTAAGCCGACGTACCGCGCCCCGCTACAGTCACGCACGAGGCTCGTCACTACCTGCCAAGCGAACCCCACCGTTCCACGGCCATTGCAAGGCAAACGACCGTTACACAAATCAACTAAAATAATGTTTACCGTATTCTACCTAGCTAAAACAGCCCTTAATTAGATAGTACCCCGTCTAAAAGACTTTATAAGAAATAAAGAATCTTAATAAAACGACGAAACAAGTTAGATATTCTACTTACTTGATAACTTTATTATATATATTAAAATAGTATTTAAAGAAGTTAATAAGAAAAGGATGAATAAGAGAAAATTGTAGAACTTGAAATAAAAGTCTTCGGTATCGATATATACCGCAATATTTAAAACACTTGCTTACAAAATTAAATAGAATAACTCTGCATTTATAGTACTATTTTATTAAAAATTGCATAATGAAGTTAAAAACGCAATAGTAGCTATTAAAAAGCCTATAACTTTAGAAAATATAGTCGAGTTAGTAATTAAGATTGATAATCGACAATAGAAGAGATATTTAGACAAGCAGGTTAAAAATAAAAGGCCTGTATAAAAAAATCGACTTATAGAAAATCTAATAGAAATTGATATTTCTAAGAAAGGACTACGAACTAGAGTATATTATTCCTATGGCAAACTAAGACATATTAAGAGAAATTGCCCTAAAAAGGCAATAGAAATATCGGAATAATAAATCGAGATATTTAAAAAGCGAGAAACAAACAATACGAACGATTACGCTAAATTGATATAAACTATTTGCTATAATAACGATTGCTTAATATACGTCTTGGAGAAATAGGGATCGGGATAATATTTAAAAGAGCTATAAAAAAAACAAAGTTAATTAAGAAGCTAAAAATCTAATACTTTTTTTTAAAAACTGAAGAACTATTAACCGCAGCAATAGAATTGAAAATTGGAGAAAGATAGATAACGGTATTAGTAATGAAAGAAAAAGAAAACAAAATAATGACGGAATTAGTCGAGAAAATACTAGGTTTTTTGCAGTTAACAAATAACAATATATTAATTATAAATAAAAACGATAACTTCGTATTAAAAGATATCGACATTGAGACTAAATACGAACTAATTGGTATAATATTATTTAAGATTATACGAAGCATTAGAAAATATATAGTGCTTAGTAAACAATAGAGAAATAATATAGGTGCTCTAGAGACAAAAGATAAGAACATCTAATATATATATCTTGAACCGCAAATTATTAATATTCTAGCTTATAGGAACTTTATAAATAACCTAAAAGATAGTAACTAAGTAAGATAGATAGATATTATTGAACTTAATAAGAAGTTCAAAGTATTAAAAGATCCAACAGATACGAAACTATAGAGGCTTTTTGAAAAAAGCTAGATTAGATTAGCTAAAAAACATATAAAAGACTCTGAAGAAGATAAGAAAATCTAAAAAACCTATGTTTTATATTTAGCGAAAAAAGACTTTTTAGTCTCTTCCGATAAAGACCTAGTCGATAACTTGGATAATTAGAGATTATTTCCTAATCCAGCCTAAAGCGCTCAATAGCTATTAACACCATATTTTAACGATAGTCCTTAGGATAACAATAAGTTTTTAACGCCTAGCTCTCTATCGTGGAATAAAGAAGTTAATAATAAGGTATAGAGGAACATATTTAAAGTAAAAACTAAAGGCAATCGAAAAGATAATAATATAGATAAGAATAGGTTTTTACCCTAGGAATAATCAATTTCAGACTAAAAGCTAGACCCGAATTGCTATTTTTTTTAGAAACTTTAGATAAGTACTCTAGAAGATAAAAGAAGCGTTTCTTTTTAATTAATATTAGGAGAAGTACTAAAGTCGAAATCAATCTTGGCGGCAAGCCGGTTAATTTCCTTAAACAATATTATCGGGAAATTACTATTAAACAGTATTATA
This sequence comes from Bacidia rubella, assembly GCA_032158265.1. Taxonomy (NCBI): domain Eukaryota; kingdom Fungi; phylum Ascomycota; class Lecanoromycetes; order Lecanorales; family Ramalinaceae; genus Bacidia; species Bacidia rubella. The sequence continues at coordinate 18,858 of JAVTIF010000023.1, read as the reverse complement.
GAACTTGTAGTTCTACTAATAATATCGGTACTAGAAGACTTAAACTCTTCTAGTTTCTTTATTATTTTAATCTTTTGCTTAATATAGTTGTTTTCACGCTTGTCTAGGCTACAATATATTTTAGATAAATGCTTTTATTTTATAAAAAGAAAAAACATGCGGTAATAACGGGTTACGATTTTATTATACTCGAGATTATATTGAACGCCGGTAGCTTCAATCTCGGAATGAATTTCCTTCTTTTTGTTTTGAAGTTTTTCTTTTAAGAAAAAAGGTTAACAGAAAAAAGAAGAAAAGATAAAAAATTTGGATAAATAAATATATGAATTCGGATAGAAAGATATTATATCGTTTAGGATAGCTAGACCGAACGTATTCTCTATAAATATCTTAGCTTTCAACGATATAATACCTTTTAGAAAAATCATAGAAACAACGAGAGCAAAAGAAAAATATGTTTTGATTCTTTTATTGGATAATTTAGAAAACTTAAAGACAACGTTAATAACTTAAAGAAAATATAGTTAACAATAGAAATAAAAAGAATATAAGGTTTTTATAATTGAATTCAGCGCTATAACATTTTTAGTTAAAAGAATAATATAGAGGGGGTGCTATTATGCCCTAGGCTATATAGAACTGCTTAGTAATAAAAAACGGATCTTAGATTGGTTCAGTAAGTAAATTAACTATAGCCCGCTCGCGGATTTTGCAATGCTTATTAGGTTACTATTTGCAAGCAGCGCGAGCGGCGTGAATATCGCGAGTATTTATTAGATATATAAATATCGCTCTTTTTTATCTTAGATAGATCCACTTTTTAGTAGTTAATATATTTATTATTGAATATTTTTAATAAAGCTCCTTAAAATAAGTCGTATATTTCCTTTATAGCTAAGCCGATATACTGCGTCCCGCTATAATTATATACAAGGCTCGTTACTATCTGCCAAGCGAACCTTACTGTTCCACGGCTATTGCAAGGCAAACGACTATTATAAAAGGTAGTAACTAGGTTTTTATTAACTTGTAAATATAAAATATTTATTAAGAAAAGAAAAGCTCTTATATAATAATAAAAACTAAATATATATAGACGGAACTAATTCTACGCTAATTAATCTTAATTAGTTAGCTACCAAGACTTCTATCTATAGTAACTCTATTATAGTATCTATTTCTAAAAGTTAATCTATTAAATTAATAATAAATTCTAAACAATTAGCTTTTTACGCTAGATAACTAGGTATTATAGTATAAGAGCAAGACTATAGTATATATACTAAGAATAATATTCGCTTATAGCCGGCGCTAACCTTATTAGGCTTAGCGCTAAGTATATATTGTAATCTAAGATTAAACGACGTTCATTTAATCTTTATAGATAGAATTCTAATATATTCTTATTATTTTACTTTAAAACTTTGATAGAATTTTATTTATTCTAAGTTAAGTAATTAATCTTTTATTTACATAATAATCGCAGCTATATAAGCGTATTATAGAAGAATAGTATAGCTAAGCTAAGCGCACTATAGCGAGGTTTAATCTAGAATTATATAGTTTAGAAACTAAAGCCTTAGTTGCAGCCAAGATTTTAAAAAAATAAAAAAAAACCTAGGATATTAATTTAAATAATAAGTATACTAATTAATTAGTAAAAAAATATATAAAGCGTATTTAAAAGCTAAAGAAACTAGCTATTTATGCGTCTAATAGCTTTATCTTAATCTTATATAGTTGTTTTGAAAAAGACTTAAATATAAATATAAATAATAAAAGCAAGACTTTTTTAAAAAATAACTTAAAAAAATAAATAAATATAATTAAGAAAATTAAGCTTAAAAGTTTAATATAAAAGAATAAATTATTATTTATAAAATAACAATTTATTATTAATAATTATAAAAATAAAAACTTTAAACAAGAAAATATAATTAAAAAGTTATTAATATTTTAATATTATAATAAAGGAAAAGGATTAAAGCAAGTAAAAAAGAAATAGATATTTATATTTATATAAAATAAATATATTATATTTAAAGCTATAAATAAATATAATATTTTTGAAAATATAAGTAATATTAAAGCGCTTATAGCTACTACTAATAGAAAACCTAAGTTCTAGTATAAAGCAATTTCTAACTTGATAAAATAGAATTTTAATTAAGAAAAAAAGGCTTTTTAACTAGAGTATAATATAGTTAAAAAGAAGATTAAGGTTTATATACTAAAATAAAAGTATAATAAATTACTATATATATTATAGCAAATAAATAAGCAACTATAAAGTTTAAAAGCAAAGGTAAATACTTATAAAAATAAGTTTAATTAAATTCGCTATAATTATAAAGCTTACTATAAGGAGGCGGATATAGCTTAGCTTAAGGTTATTAAACTTTAGAAGTAAATTCTTAAGCTATAAAAGAAATAGGTTTTTTACTATTATAATTTTAAAAACTCTAAGCTAAAAAAAGAAATAGTAAGTTTTTACTATATAGCTTTTACAAAAAATAACCTATTTAGCTTTATTAATTTAATTAAAAGCACTAATATTTGTTATAATCCGACCCAGTATACTCATTTTAATATTGCTCGGTTAAACCTCGGTACGGCCGGCAAAACCTCGGCTTAACGACTTTTACTATCGCAAACGGAAGCTCGACACAAGAACGTGTTAGGAGCCGACGTGTTGAAGCCTTGGTTTATAGTATTTAGTATGGGATGCCCGCTCTTCTCTTTCTTTTCTCCTTCATCTTTGGTGTCTTTGTTAGTTAGAGCCCTACGAGAGCGGTTTTGCACTACTAAGCTAGGTAGATAGTTAATAATATTTGCTATTCTAACCCCAGAAAATTTAAAAGTATTAATAACTAAAAGGAATATAATATTTAATATAATTAAATTAACTTTAAGCTATATTATAGTATTATTTTTTTCCTTATTAAAAAATATATAATCTAGTTTATTTGCAATTATTATAAAGCTATAATATTTAATATAATTAAAGCCAGAGCTAGCAATAACGCAATTAACTTTTACTTTATTTTTAAAAAAATAATAAATAACTTTTATAATATATTTAAGGATTTTAATATAGTAGTAAAAGTTAATATTCTGCTTTATAACCCTAAATTCCTTATAAAGATTAAAAATAAAAATAAAATATCTAATAAGTTTTATATCTACTTTTCTATTACTATTATATCTATAAAATTTAATAACTTTTATAAGATTTTAAACTTTAAATAAATTATTAGCTATTGTTTCTATTAAAAAATTGCAGATAATATATTCTATAATAGCTTTATTAACTATATTAATTAAATTCAAAATACTAATCTTAATATATAATAAGCTAATATCGCTAATTTAACTAAGAGAGGGGAGCGTATAGACTAGAATATAAATTTATAGTTAAAGAGTAATAACGCCTATAAACCTAGACTAGCTAGTAGTAAAAACTTTACTAAATAATTAGCTTATATTATAAATAAGCTATATAAAGAAAAATAATATATAAAATATAATTAAAAAAATTATTTTTTTAAAAATAAAAATATATTTTATAAAAATAAACCTTAGATATTAAATAATAACCTAGCTATTTAACTTAAGTTAGTTAAAATCACTTCTACTAAGTTAGAAATTACTTAAAAGATAAAAAACACTTAGTTTTTAAAATAAGTTACTTCTAAAAACTAAAATATAAAATATATAAAAGAATTAAAGAATTAGAAAACTAGGTAATACTAGGAGATAAAAAGCTTGCTACTTTATATCTCTTTTTTAGCTATTTAAATATAAAAACTTAGCTATAATAAAACTAATAGTTAAACTTTAAAAGAAAACTATTAATATATAGCGAAACAAAGTATATTATTTACCTTATTAATACTAGAGTATTAATATTTAATTTTATTAATATTTCTTTAATAAGTAAGTATTATTTAAATATTATATTTTTTACAAAGCTATATTGTTTAAAGCTAGTAAATAACTAATATATATTTAATATTATTTATACCGCCTAAGTAATATTTTAACTTAAAAATTATATTAATAAATAATAGTATATAATTATTAATTTTAGTAAATTTAATTTTATATTAAATATACTATAGCTAGAACTTTATAACTCTAACTTAAAATTCTTAACTAAAATTTTAACTTTCTAGTCTAACTATTATATTAGCTATTGCTTTTAGTATTATAAGTTTATAACAATTAATAACAAAAATATAATAATATTTTTAAAGAAAAATATTTTTAAATATAATATTGCCGAAATATCGGCTTATATTTTCTAAAATATAACTAAGTTATTTTATAATAAAATAATCGTAATATAGCTTTAATATTTCAAGATATTTAATTCTTTAAAAGAAAATAAAGAAAAAACCACTATATTTATAGCTAATATAGCTATTATTATAGCAAAAAACTATAAAAAATTCTTTAATAAAATAAAAAAAACATTTTTTATAGATAATATACTAAGGGCAAAAGTACTTAAAAAATATTATAAATAGCTATTAGTCTAGAACTTTAAGAAAGCTAATAAGCTTTTATTAAAAAAAATTTAATTACTATATTAATCTAAAAGAAAAGACAACTCCTTTTACTAAGAAATTTTATAATATATTAAAAGAATAGGCAATTATTATCAAGAAATATATTAATAATATACTAAGAAAAAAATATATTCAGCTTAATACTTTACTATATATTACTTTTATATTTATTATAAAGAAGCTAGATAAAAAACTCCGAGTCTATATTAACTATTAAGTATTTAATTCTTTAATAATTAAAAACTATAATACTTTATTGCTTATTAAGATTACCCTATTACGGCTATACTAGGTTTAATACTATATTAAATTTAATATTATTGCTGTATTTAATAAGATTAAGATTAAAAAAGGAGAAAAAAAGAAAATTGTTTTCATAATTTATTATAGTTTTTATAAATATATAGTAATACTATTTAAACTATATAATCCTTTAAAAATATTTTAAATACTAATTAATTAAATATTTTATAAGTATTTAAATTCTTTTTATATTGTTTATTTAGATAATATTTTAGTTTATAGCGATATTAAAAAATAGTATATTAAATATATTAATATATTATTTAAGAAATTGTATATAGCTAAGCTTTTTCTTAATATTAATAAATATAACTTTAATATAAAAGAAGTTAAATACTTAAAGCTTATTATTATAATTATAAGTATTAAAATAAACTCTAAGAAAATTAAAGTTATTCTTTAATACAAGAACTTTTAATATATAAAAAATATATAGATTTTTTTAAGCTTTATAAATTTCTATAAATACTTTATTTTTACTTACTCTAAGTCTTAGGGACCGTAATATAAATAATAGTAATAGTATTAATTAGTTCTATCTTAGTAGAAAACTAGGTGTAGTTAGAAAAGAGTTCGGCAAAACCTCGGATAATCTGCAAATCTAAGCCTGTTTAGGCAAAGCTCCCGTCGGGTGCTAAGTTATTTTCAGCCCTATGTCAACTATTGAAATATTATTATGGAATCTATAACACTAAGATTATAACGCCTTTTATAGCTTTTATAAAGTCTAAAATATAAAAGGATTTTAGTTATCTTTAACTGCTAAATAGTTTAGAATAGAAAGTATTTAAAATTTTAAAACTAGCTTTTATTATAATATTAATATTGATTTACTTTAACTTTAATAAAAAGATATAGATAAAAATAAATACTTCTAATTATATTAATTATTATAGTACTATTTCAATATAATTCTAATAGTATTTTTAAGCTAATTGCTTATTTATCCAAGAAGATAATACTATAAGAATATAACTATAAAATTTATAATAAAGAATTCCTAGCTATTATAAAAACTTTTAAAAAATAGCACTTTAAATTGGCAAGGATACTAATTAAAAATCTAATCTATATAATTATTAATTATAAAAATTTAAAATATTTTATATTTTTAAAATAGCTTAATTATATGTAAATATAATAAATAGATTTCCTTTTTAAATTTAACTTTTATATTATTTATTATAAAGGTAGTAACTAGGTTTTTATTGAGTAGTAAATACAAGACGTTTATTAAGAAAAGAAAAGTTTTTATACAATAATAACAACTAAATATACATAGGCGGAACTAATTCCGCGCTTACTAATCTTGATTAATTAGCCGCTAAAACTTCCACCCGCGGTAACTCTATTATAGCACCCTTCTTTAAGAGTTGATTTACTAGATTAATAACAAGTTCCAAACAATTAGCTTTTTTCGCCGGATAACTAGGTTTCTGCGCCGGATATTGCTCTAGGCAATAAATATAAATAGTATTAAAGTCAAAAAGAAGTTGAAAAAACAGCGCAGATTAAACCGCGAGGTCTATATATAAAAATGTCGTTTTTAGTCGAAATACGGTATTTTAAATGTTTTTTTTACTTATTCGTATATATACATATTTTTAGGAGCGAAACGAGGTCAAAAAATATATAATAAATAATATAATAAATCTCGGGTTAGGTATAACTAGTCCGGAGCCGGTATAAATACTTTTAAGCTTAGAAAAAGGCTTCGAGGAAGGAAAAAAGACTTTAACAGAAATGGCGAAATTTAAAATAAAACTAAAAGCGAATATTCTGGCGAGTAACGCTACCGGGGTTACCTAGAGTATATTTAAAGTTAAAGCCCTTATATTTATATTGGAGTCGTCGTCGTTTCTACTAGAAAATACGTAGTTATTTCCAGGATTAATAGCATATCTAGTTAGCTAAATTTCCTACCTAATTCGGTTCGGATAAATATTATAGTATTCGTCGATAGCTTTAGAAACGTCGGTAATATTATTAATATTAATCTATTTGGGTCGGTTAAAACTATAGTATTTGACTATATATTCGATTTAGCAGTAATATACTCGTAAATCGAAAATGCTTTCTATCTCGCAGATCTAATTGCCTTCTGCATTAATTTTAAATAATAAAAAAAAAATAATCTAGTCTAACAATAGGTCGTTAGTAGCGGGATATAGTAAAGAAATATAAAAAATATTATAGATTAACTAAGACTTAAATAGCTCTAGGCGATATATTTAAAAGCTAACTATTTTAATTATTTTAAATAGACTATTATACTTGCTAGCAAGCTTTTTATTAAGTTAAAAAGTAAATATATTGCGGGTATTTAGTTAAACTTTATTGCCGACTTTATATTGTAAGATATAGATATAGTAAGTATTAATATATTAAGCTTATTAAGCTTAAACGAAAGTTATTTAAATATATAAAAACTCGTTAATAGCGTCTATTTTTTCGATAAAGTTATTAACATAGATTCGCTAATATTTTTCAATAGCCGTAATATTCTCGGAATAGTCAATAGGCGGCTTGACGTTTATACGAGGGTATTGGTTTAAATTAGCTAAAAATAAAATAGTTCCGATAAACTCGGAATAAATATTGTTAGCGATAAATTTACTCTAAAAAAGATATAAAGCTTAATTATTTTAAAGCTAAATTGTAAAGATTTAAAAATAAGTTTCTAGTATTTAATTATAATATTCTATTTAACTATTAGTCTAGAAATAAAAAGCGGTATTAAGATTAATTTTAATATCTAGTTTTTAGTAGAGCTAGTTTTAAATACTATTAATAAATTAGATTTTTCGGTTAGAAACGATGCTTTTTATTACGCTATAATATTTCTAGACTGCTTAAATAAAAACTTTAGTAGTATTTTCAGCGGAAATATTGCTTATTATTTTGACGTAAAACTACTTAAAAAAACAGTTATAGACTATTATAATATTAATAACTTTTTAACTCTAAAAGTTTATACTCTTAAGGAGTATAATAATAAAATCGATTGAAATATAGCGCTAGCGTCGCTAAAAAACTTCTAAAAATATTAAGACTTTTTGTTTCTTAATTCAAAAGGCCTTAGCTTTAAAGCAAATATAATAGTTTTAGTAGTATTTCTTAATATTAACAATTATATTAAACTATTAATAGTTCTTGGAAAGAAGTTTATAAATGCGTTTTCGGCCCGGATAACCTATTATAAATAAGTTATAATAAAAGCGAATTATATCGGTATAGTAGTTATCTATTACTAGTATTAAGAATTATTTCTTCTAATATATAATATAAAAGTTTTAAAACTTGTATTTAACAATAAAGAAATATTTATACTTGCGATCTCCGCGAGCGATAATATAACGGTCGTTTGCCTTGCAATAGCTGTGGAACGGTAGAATTCACTTGGCAGGTAGTAATAAGCCTTGTATATAACTATAGCGGGGCGCGGTATATCGGCTTAGCTGTAAAAGAAGTATATAACTTATTTTAAAAAGCTTCGTTAAAGGTATTTAATAATAAATATATTAACTATTAAAGAGCGAATCTATTTAAAATAGAAAAAAGCGATATTTATATATTTAATAAATGCTCGCGATACTCGCGCCGCTCGCGCTACTTATAGATAGTAACCTAGCAAGTACCGCGAAATCCGCGAGCAGGCTATAATTAGTTTATTTACCGAATTAATCTAAAACCTATCCTTTATCGCCGAGTAACCCTATATAGTCTAGAGTATAATAGTATCTCTTTTATATTGCTTTTCTAAAAACCCTAAGCGCTTTTTAAGCGTTTTTCAAATTCTTCTGTAGTTTTTAAGTATTGTTTTCATATAAAAAATTCTTCTATTTGACTAAAAAGGAACCTTGGTCTTTTTTTAATATCTTCTCGACTTCCTATTCGTTTTTAGTTATATAAGTCTATTTAGTCGCCAGCTCTATCGTAAATGCGACTTTCTTTAGTATTGAAACGTAATATTTTAGAAAGGTTTTTATTCCTAGTAGGTCTAGCGTTGCGATTATATCTCTAATATCTTTTACCAGAAAAACCCTAATATAAAGCTTTTCGAATTTCTTGTTTATAAAGTTTTTGGTATTTAGTAGTATATAGTTTTTTTCGTAGATATTGTAGTTTTGTCTATTTTTATTTTCTCGTTTCTTCATTCTATTTTATGCCTAGATTAATCTATATTTCATTTTTGTTCAAGCTCGTTGTATATTTTCTGCAAACTCTTTAGCCGCTAGCATATTTATATCTTTTATTTTAAACTAGGCGGAAACCCCCGTTTCTACTTTTTACGGGGTAGTTTTTATATTCTCGTTGAATAAGGAATTAATTGCTATCTATACTGTCGGTAGAAGTTCGATTTAATTCTCTTATTTGTCTAAATAAAAAATCCTTAAATAGTTTTCTAAGGTTTAGTTTATTTGTTCAGTTTATCTATTTAACTAAGGATAAAAAGCTATTGATATCTTACTTTATATTCCCAGAGTTTCTTTTAGTCCTTTTATAAAATAAGACGTAAAAAGCTTATCTCTATCGCTTATTATTTTTTCTAGAATACTTCTATCTGCGAATACCTTTTTTAATAAAAGCCTTGCAAGCTGTAAAGCGTTTATTATAGTCCTTACGCTTCGGAATGGGTCGGGTTGGGTCGGGTTGGAGGGTAGACAAACCGACCCAGACTGGGTCGGGTTATAGCTGGGTCGGGTTGGGTTAAAAATCGATGGGTCGGGTTGGGTCGGGTTATTTTCCTGGGTCAACCCATCCAATTTTTTTTCAAATTTTCTATCAATCTTTCTATTAATCAAAAGATTTTTTTACTCAAAAAAAATAATATTAAAATTATACTAAATTATACTAAAAATATATTAAAAATATACTAAAAATAGTATCTAGTTCAACCCAGGGAAAGATGGGTCGGGTTGGGTTGGGTCGGGTCGGATTAAAAAGTCTATAACCCAACCCGACCCAATAAACCGACCCAACCCAGCCCAACTTTTGCTGGGTTGAACCGACCCATTCCGAAGCGTAATAGTCCTATAAAAATTGAATTTTATTTACTTGGAAAATTTATTTATTATTGTAGCTATTATATCGTATAAAATACCCGTGTCCGGATTGTATAATTCTAGCAATCCCGTAATAAAATCTATTGCTATTGTGGTTTTTGGTTTCTTTAGTAGTTTTTTTGGCTTTTATTTGTTTTTTTTTGGTTCTTTAATAATCTTCGCATTTTGCAAGTATTTCTTCTATATTTTGTTTTAAGCCTTTCTAATTATCTGTTTCTTATATCCTTTTATAAGTCTTTAGGACTTTTTAATATCCTACTGTTTTTATTGTATAATTATTCTTTATAATATTTTTATGCTCCTCTATTATATTAATACTCTCGAGTCCTCTTTCCGTCTTCCGCAATATTAGTTATACCTTCTATTTTCTTTACTTGTAGTTAGGCTGTCTATTTAAAGCGTTTGCTATTATATTGTTTATCCCGGCGATATATTAAATAAAGAAATTGAATTTTAATATCGTATTTATTTATTAATTTTGTCTCTAATTTAATTCTTTGCTATCGAGCAGTAAGGTTAAATTTTTATAGTCCGTAAATATTTTAACTAGAATAGATATCCTTTCTATATATATTCTTTAGTATTCCAATAATATTATAATAGCTAATATTTCTTTATTTATCGTAGTATAGTTTACTTTTACTAGTAACAATTTCCTTGAATAATAAACGATAAGCTTCCTAGCTTGCGAGATATAAGCGCCTATTGCCCTGTTTAATATATCGGTATGAACCGTAAATTCCTTTTCTAGATCGAATATTCCGAGAGCTTCTTCTGAAGCGAATGCATTTTTTAGTTTATTAAAGACTAATTCCTTTTCTCTTGTCCAGAGAAACTATTGTTTTTGCCTTAATATATCGGATAATAGTATTACCGTTTTTACGTAGTTTCCAACTATATTTTAATAAAATCCGGTAAATCCCAAGAAAACTTGTATTGCATCTAGCTTGTTTATTTGTATTAATATTCTTCCTAGGCTTATTGTAAATCCTAGAAAGTCGACTTTTATTGCATAAAATATTGATTCCTTATATTTAACTCTGAGTTTCTTTTCTTTAAATGTTTCTAGTACTCTTATAACGTATTTTCTATATTCTTTTTATGTTTCTAAGTATATCAATATATCGTCTATATATACAACCATAAACTTATCTAGGAACGAGTATAATGCTTTGTTTACAACTCGCTATAACGTAGAAAATGCGTTGGTAAGTTCAAAAGGCATTATATTATATTCAAATAAACCGAACTTTATCCGGAATACTATTTTCTATTTGTTATTTTCTTTTATTCGAATTAAATTAAAGGCGTTTTTTAAATCTAGATATATAAAGAACTTAGCCTTTCTGAATTTATCTTTAAGCTTATATAGCAGCGGTAGAGGATATTTGTTTTTTCTTATTAATTTGTTGATTCGCTTGTAATCTATATAAAGCCTAAGTGTCCCGTCTTTTTTTTTGACGAAAATAATTAGTTGTCCGATTGATAATTTAGATTTAGAAATGTATTTTCTTTTTAAATTCTTGTCTAAATATTCTTTTAATATCTTCGATTCTTCTTTAGTTAAACCGTAGATCGGACCTGCTTTCAATTCTTTAAAGTTATTGATTAAAATCTTATAATTGTCTTTAATATAATCTAGTAATAGCAACTCTCCTTCGGGTTCCTCTAGTATATCCTTGAAGCTTCTATATTTTCTAGGTATAGTTTCTATAGCTACTGCCTCTTTCTTAATACGAATCCAAAATTTTCGGGTAGAACTATTGTTAGCTCTTTTTACTCCAACCGAATTCTTAAACGTTTTAAGCAATCGGCTTTTTATACGGACATGTATCGACTTTTAGTTAATATATAAATTCTATTTTGTAAACTATAATACACTAAAATACATATTTTTTGACCCTAGATAGATATCGAATTTTATTCTCTCCTTATACTTATTGCTTCTTATCTATATCTCTTTTGTTTCCTATTCGACTTTAAGTATTTCTCCCTATATAATCGATCCTATATCGTAAGGATTCGTCTTCCTAATTAAAAACACATTTATTTTTTCGGTATACTCCTAGGATATTATATATAAGGTAGCTCCTAAATTAAGCAAAACTCTAGCAGGATTTCCATTGATATTAAGCAATACGAAAATCCGTTTTTCCAATATCGCGAGTAGTTAAAATATAACGGTCGTTTGCTTTACAATAGCCGTAGAACGGTAGGGTTCGCTTGGCAAGTAGTAACGAGTTTTATATATAACTATAGCGGAGCGCGGTATATCAGCTTAGCTATAAAGGAAATATACGATATTCGATAATAAATATATTAACTATTAAAGAACAAATCTATTTAAAATAGAAAAAAACAATATTTATATACTTAATAAATACTTGCGATACTCGCGCCGCTCGCGCTGCTCGCAAGTAGCAACCTAACGAGCACCGCGAAACCCGCGAGTAAGCTATAGTTGGTTTATTTACCGAACCAATCTAAAACCTATTTTTTGTCGCCGAGCAGCCCTGTGCAGCCTGGGGCGTAATAGATAATACTATAAATCTTTTAGTATTTTTTATTTTCAGTTATTTTAGCTATAAAGTTATTAATTATAAATAAGTCTATAGGGTTTTAAGCTTGCTTTGAAGGCTCTAAAAACATCTAACGATTAATTACAGTAGTATCTATATCTATATCTTCGAAAAAAAGATCTAGTTTATTAATAGTAGCTTAAAAGTCTACATTGTTAGCTATAAAACTAATAATATAAAATTGAATATTTTCGGGCTTAAATAGGGTTTGTTAGTTATAGTGCTTTTTTATTTGCGAGCTATTTATATAGTAAATTAGAATATTAGTAATAGTGTTTTAGCGGCTAGGTCTATAATAAATCTTGAAGTTAAATTATAAAATAAATTAAGCTTAGCGGGCCTAGTAAGGCGTAAAAAGCTCAATAGTTATAAAATACTCGAGATTTTTATAGTCTATTACTATATTAATAAAGTATTTAAAGTTTTATAGTTTAGGTCGCTATTTTTCGAAAGTATAAATAATAGTGAAAAGCTTTTTATTATAGATCTTATAATTGCACTTAGCGGGTATTATCTTAATAGAAAAAAAGGCAACGAGCTAAATAAGTCTTTTATTATTGCGTTGCGAAAGAACCCCTGTAATAACTTCATTTAAAATGTTAGTTTTAACAATAATTTCATTTTCGGGATCGAAATAGCAGAAGACAAATACCTAAGTAAAAGCGGCCTTAAAGCATAAAAAGGCTTTTTTATAGACTGCTATCTATTTATATTTTAATATCCTTCTTAATAAAAACTATTAAAGGATAAACAAGGATGCTAAAACCGAGAATAAAACGACAATAGAAGTTAGTGAATTCTAGAAAGTTTTATATTTCTTTAATATTTTAGGGGAATATCTAATCTAAAATAATAGCGATCTTGGCTAGGTTTATTTTAATATCCTTATTAAAAATAATAAATTTAAAGTACTTAACTTCTTAGATATTAAACTTATATTTATCAATATTAACTTAAAAGTTTACTTTGCGAAGTACTTTAAAGACAAAGCAAATATAACGGGTATATTCCTCTTTATTTTTACTATAAATAAAAATATTATTAATATAAACAACATCTGCAAACCCCAGAAACCCGCAATATGCGCATATAGCCGGATTTATGCGAGTTTGCGGGTATGCTCATGTACCCCGCATTTGGGCGCATATAGCAAGCAATATGCAGACCTCCGGAAATAAAAAACATTTTTCTTAAAGCTTTTCTCCCCCTTATACTAGTACCCTGTAGGGGGTATTATATACTATACTAAGTGTATTTTTGATAAGGATTCCAAAAATACAATTATTTTTTAAATACGTTGAATATTCGTAAAGTTACAGCCATTTTAAAATAAAGTATTTACTTTCCGCTTTCCGTTCCCGTAAAACTTTATAATATTTTTATTTCTTGGCGCCAAGACCCGCTATATGCTTGCTAAAAGCGCATAACCCGCAAACCCGCATATTGCGGGTTCCGGAGTTGCAGACGAATATAGAAGTTATCTAAGTATTTTCTTAAAGTATTATTAATAAAATTTTAAAACTCTATAAAAGCGTTATAAAAGTTAAAAAATATAACTTAGTACTTGTATAAGCTAAAGCGAGTATAGAACGCAGATTTATATTCTTCGTTTTTAGCTATCCGAAATTTATTAAAAACCGCAATAATATCGAGTTTAATAAAATGTTTAATATAATAAATATTATTAAAAGTTTCTTGAATTAGTATTACAGTATAAGAGCAAGACTATAGCATACATACTAAGAATAATATTCGCTTACAGCCGGCGCTAACCTTATTAGGCTTAGCGCCAAGTACACATTGTAATCTAAGATTAGATGACTTTCATCTGATTTTCATAGATAGAATTCTAATACATTCTTATTATTTCATTTTAAAACCCTAACAATTAGAAGTAAAAAATATTTATTCTTAATTATAATAGCGTTAAAAGCTCAGTAATTTATATAGAAATATAAGCTATTTCTAGGCTTTTTTATAAAAAAAACAAATAATATTATAGAAAAGGAGCTAAGCTATAGAAAGCATTTTTTTTAGGTTATTTTTTAAATATTTCTGTATAATTAGAAGTTTATTACGGGATATACTATATAGTAAGCCTTAAAAAAATGTTTTATTTTCTTAAATAAAGATTTTAATATCTTTTCTAAAGTATTTAAAAAGCAGAATATCAAAGGCTTATTTGTTACGCCCCAGGCTGCACAGGGCTGCTCGGCGACAAAGGACGGGTCTTGGATTGGTTCGGTTAGTAAACCAACCACAGCCCGCTCGCGGGTTTCGCGGTGCTCGCAGGGTTGCCACCTGCGAGCAGCGCGAGCGGCGCTAGCATCGCGAGCACCCATCAGGTATATAGATGTCGCTCTTTTCCACCTTAGATAGATCCGCTCCTTAGTGGTTAATACATTCATTATTGAATACCCCTAACGGAGCTCCTCAAAATAAGTCGTGCACTTCCTTTACAGCTAAGCCAACGTACCGCGCCCCGCTACAGTCACGCACGAGGCTCGTCACTACCTGCCAAGCGAACCCCACCGTTCCACGGCCATTGCAAGGCAAACGACCGTTACATTATTAAGAAAAAATATCGGCAAAATCATAATACTTGCGAGAAAGTTTAGTTTTTAAATCGGATTTCAATTTAGAGTTTAAGGCTTTCTTGATATTTTCAAATAAAACAGCAAATAGCTTATAGCTGCGTTATTTTATAGTACATTTAAAAAAAAGAGCTTAAATAGTATAAATATCGAAATTGGATATAGCGTTTAATATTGTTATAAAGTTATCTAATAGAATTATAATACAGGGTTCGAAGGAGCTCTAAGCTACTAAAAAGTAATATAAAAAAAACTAGTTTTTATAATTAATATATATTCAATAGACTTTAAGCTAAGAGTTGTTTAAAACAACGGAATAACCCGGAAGCTTAGTAATAAAGAATAAAGTCGGCTTTTAATTACTATAAAGAAGTTATAAAAAAATATAGATATAATAAATAATAGGCTCTAAAAAAACAAGCTCGTTTTCAAAAGTAGTTAATATTTATAGATTTTTTAATAAATATAATAAAATAGAATGCTTAAGCGTAAAAAATTTATTAATAAAAATATAGCTAAAAGTACTAGTATTTATTAAAATAGAAATTTCTTAATTTCTATTAAATATATTTAGAATATAAAGCAAATTGAAATTCTATATTTTAAATAGTTATAACAGGTTCTAGAATATATAAACTAATAAACTTAATTTTTTATTAGTTTTTTATATATAACTTTATATAAAAAATTTTAGTTTTTTAGTTAGCAGAATTGTTTTCGAAATTAGGTTAAATAATAGCTGAAAAAATATGAAATTTAAACTTATATAAATAAATAGCAGCGCGGTAATCTATAGTTATAAGCTTATTATAATAGCTATAAAAATTATTCTATTAGTAATAGTTTTTCTCGGTTTAAAACAAAGGTATTTGGGATTTTTTTTATATATAAATAATATTAATATCTATTGTATTAAAGTTTTTTGCTAGGCTAATAATACAATTAATTATAAAAGCCGGTTTAATTATAATAGTCGTAATACTAGTTTAATAAATAATATTCGCTAAAGCGGCTATTAATATAGACGCTATATAGTAAATAGTATAGCCTAGGCTAGCCTATTAATAAGAAGACTATTAAGTTTAAATATTTTAATTAATAATATAATAGCAGTTATTAAGTTTAATTAATAAAGCGGTAAGCTATTAAAAATCTATATTTTTAGTTTCAAGAAGTACTATAAACTGCTTAAGTTTATAACTAAAGCTTTTTATTAAATAAGTCTTAAAAGCTTCTACATTATAACTTATTTTTATATTATACTTTTAAAAACAACTATAGTAAATTAGGAATT
The DNA here is from genome assembly GCA_032158265.1 of Bacidia rubella. Lineage (NCBI taxonomy): Eukaryota > Fungi > Ascomycota > Lecanoromycetes > Lecanorales > Ramalinaceae > Bacidia > Bacidia rubella. The sequence goes on along the minus strand of JAVTIF010000023.1, from coordinate 2,451 downwards.
TGCTTTATTTTTGTTTTAGATATCGAAGCTCTCGTTAAATAGTACTTTTCTAATTAAAATCTTTATAATTTATATAAAATACTTCAATAAAGCGAGATATTATATTAATATAAATATATTTATTTCCATTTATAAAATATAATAAAGTAGCTATAGCTTTATTTTTAAAACGTTACTGCGAATACGCGATTTTAATATATTTAGAGAAAAAAAAATCGGTATTTATAGTAAGCTTGTAAGTAAAACTAAATAAAAATTAGTCGAGCTTTTTATAGTTGTTACTATAGAGCTCTAAATTAGCGACTTTAAAAAAGTATAATATTTTAGTAGTATATTAAGCTGCGATCGCAATTTCTTCGGCTTATACAATATAATTGTTTATTTTATCTAACTTCTTTTTAAGTTTATCAATTTGAGTCTATCGGTCTTTAGCGGTGTTATAAAGTTAATTAGCGACTACTAGTATGTTAGAGCTATAACGGAGTTATTTATTAAAATGCTTTTTATAGTAATCCGTATAATTAAGGAAGATATAACTATTAACTATATAAAAAGGTTTGAAGCGAAGAGTAGAGCTGTTAAAAAAATCCAGTTAAAGCTCTAGAAAAACTGCTAAAAATTGTTTGCTTTTATTAGGCAGATTAAGCTATTATAACCTAAGTTCTAGGCTATTTATTAGGGTGTTTTAGACTAAAAACTCGCCGGTGTCTAGTATAGTCATATAAGGTTCTAGGGATAAAATAGGCTAGTATAGTAGCCTAAGAATATGTAAACGAATATAATATAAAAATAGTAACTAGGTTTTCATTGAATAGTAAATATAAAACGTTCGTTAAGAAGAGAAAAGCTCTTGTATAACAATAATAACTAAATACACGTAGGCGGAACTAATTCCGCGCTAACTAATCTTAATTAGTTAGCCGCCAAGACTTCCACTCGCGGTGATTCCGTTATATTTTTATTATTAATATTCTAATAAGCTTAGTTTTTATAATATATTTATTACCTCTAAAGACTAAAGTCTTATACTTATAGTATTATTAGCTAACTATAATAACTTAAAATTCTGATTTATAGCTATAGTACTAAATCTTTATATCTAAGAAAGTATATTGTATATTTTAGTTAATATACTTTTATATCTAAAAAGTCTTATACTTAGCGGAGCTTATATTTAAGAGAGAGGAGTAATATTATAGTATAAAAAAGAGAGAGTAGTATATATACTAAGAATAATATTTGCTTACTGCTAGTACTAACTTTATTAAGCTTAGTATTAAATATATATTATAATCTAAGATTAGATAACTTTTATTTAATCTTTATAGATAGAATTTAATTCAATTCTTATTACTTTAACTTAAGACTCTAATAATTACTTAAGTTATTTTATTATAAATTTATTTATAAGCTTAATAAATAGCTACTATTATCTCTTGCTATAGTTTTTATTAATATTACTTTCATTTCTATAATATAATATAAGTAGCTCTAAATTAAAGCTTAATTCTATAAAATTATTTTAAGTATTATAAAAATAATAAAAAGTTTACAATTATTTTTATACTTTTAAAGCTAAAAAGTAAGGCTATAAAATCTATATTAATATTCTAAGTCTAGTAATTATTAATTATTAACTACTTATTAAAGATTATATATTATAAGTTATTATAGACTAGGTATTTATTAAGTATATATTGGATTATTTCGAAGTTAAAACTATAATAACATAGGTAATATAGTAAATCTACTTTCTTAATACTATATAAATACTAATCAAAAATAATCTTTTCCGAGCGAGCTTAAACAATAATAGAGCTCTAGCCTTCGTAAGAGTATTGCTATATAGCTCTAAAGTTTTAGAAATAGAAGTAAATACAAAACGAAAGACAGCTTTTCTATACTTTACTGCCTTCTAGTAAGTATTCTATACTAAGAGAAAGTATTGTTTAAAAATGCGTTTAAAGCTAGCTAAGCTCTATAATAAGCTTTCTATATAGAAACTTCTATATAAAATAGTATTCTTTGCTAGATAGTTTGTAATTTCATTGCTTTCTACTTCTTTACAAAGAGGGGCTAATTAAAAGAAAAGGGTAGCCTTTTAATATAAAATCGAAATAAAAATAGTAGAGTAAAGTAGATAGGCAAACCTAAATTATAATTACGCTTCGGAATGGGTCGGTTCAACCCAGCAAAAGTTGGGCTGGGTTGGGTCGGTTTATTGGGTCGGGTTGGGTTATAGACTTTTTAATCCGACCCGACCCAACCCAACCCGACCCATTCCGAAGCGTAATTATAATAGTTAAAACACTTCTAGATATTTTTTTTAAGATTCTTGTCATCATTAAGATTGAATGCCGGGCATTTAATGTGGAGTTAACAGTCTGTTGAAATGCAAGCCCCTATATATACGTGCCCGGCGCTCAGGTTAAGCAAAAATGAACAGTACTT